>CM033641.1:68085042-68119914 GCA_019512145.1 Engystomops pustulosus | reverse complement strand
CAGTGTGTATACAGTATATATGTGGTGTGTGCATGATGTCAGTGTATGTGTATACAGTATATATGTGGTGTGTACATGTGCCAGTGTGTATACGGTGTGTGTGTATATATATATATATATATATATTGTGCATTGTGTCAGGGTGTATGTATACAGTATATATGTAGGGAGTGTATGCTCTCGGTGAATGTAATTGATGCCACGAGTGGCGCTCTCTAAATGATGCAGGGACCACAATGCTGTCTTTGTGCCACCTGCAGAGTTTATTGGACAGAGGTTGAGAGGAGGCTCAGGAGGAGGAGGCAGGAACATTGTGGGTTAGTTTATATTTTTTAATATGAAGGCTCACTATATACATTTTCAATTATATGCCGAAAAATTGTATATCTTTACATACATTACATGTTTTATAATGGCAATTTATATTATATTGCGGCACACTTTTACCACACAGCAGCACTCTGTATGTATTTTATATGTTCCTGGGGCTGGCACTGTTTACTGAGAGGCTGTATATATTCATTAGGGGAATAGGGGTGCATGTATTACAAGCAACATTTACCAAAAATTGTGAGGAAGGCCCCCACCAGTTTACGCCCAGGGGCCCCCACCACCCTTAATCTGGCCCTGCTGATATTCTTACTACCCAAATTATTTACTAATTAACATATACCATATTTCAGCTTTGTGTTGGCATAATTTTATAAGTGCACTTTGGTTTTATTGCAATGCTTGAAAGATGACACAAATTGAAAAGGATTTTTTAAAATTTTAAAGAAAGTTTTAGAATTAATTATTTTAGGAACCATTTTATTTCTATTGGGGATTTTGAAGTCATATTAATAGAAACCTCCACAAATTACTGCATTCTAATAACGTCATCCCTCAAACTATTCAAAACAGCTTGTTAACCATTTTAGTGTTTTACAGTAATTTAAACAAAATGAACATTTTATTCGAAATTTTCTAATTTTGTTATTAATATGTTCATTTAGTCCTTACTAATTTGCTTACTTCAGCTTAATAAAAGTAGAAAATGCATTTACCATTATACTGTGCAGTTTCTAACAAATATGAGGACCCCCCATATGTGGATGTATTCTGCTTAACAAATTGTACTTAATAGTGATGATACTTTATATTCTATGCAGTGTACTGGTTAGTGGTAAAAAATTCCAAATGCTGTAAAATTGACAAGTAAACACATTTGCCTAATACTCTTGTGAGCTGCGTTTTTTCATCTTTCACTTTGCATTTCAAATTACAGATCTGACATATTCTCTGGTTTGGTACGATCACAGGGATACTAAATTTATATAGGTTTTATTATGTTTTGATAAATTTAAAAATAACTTAAAACCTATTGAACAAAAAAAAATTCTTCATTTTACCATATTCTGACGCTAATAACTTTTTCATACTTCAGAGTATGGAGCTATTTAAAGTGTACACTTTTGCAGAACGTGATGCTACCATTTTGAGGAAAGTGCAACCCTTTGAGGAAAGTGAACCTTAATTAGGATCCCGGCTAAAAATTTTATTTTTTTAAATTCACTCATATGAGCCAATGTTAATACTTTGTGTCAGAAGCTCCCCATCCCTGTCGGTTTTTCTGTTTCCTCAACCCAGAAACATAAATCTGTCCTGTAAATTCTAGATAAGTCTAGATAAAAATCTAGATAAAGCTAAATAAACCTAGCTTATTTATGCTAAAATTAAAAGTGGATGGGAAATTTTGCAAAACAAAATTGTAATTTTTTTGTACACATTTTCAGTTGAATTGTGAAATGTTTGAATGCCAGAAAACTGACGTAACTACAATGATAATTTCCCCTTTTATTTATTGCTATATTTTCTATAAGGCAGTCCCCGGATAGGTTCCGTAGGTTTGTTTTTGTGTGTAACTCTGAAGCGTATATTTTATAATTGTAAACCCAGTCAAATTCTTTTTGGTCTCTGTGACAATTGGATTTTAAAAATGTTGGTTTGTCATAAGAACCGGGATTAACAACAAATCTTAATTGCAGACATTCGTGATAACTGTTACAGCTGATCATTGTAGCCTGGGACTAAAGTACAGTAAATTACCAACATCCTGAGGTCCGTTGGTAACTTAGGGTCATCAGTAAATTGAGTGTTCTTAAGTAGGGGACCGTCTGTAGTTTCTTCAAATCCATTAAATGCTTTTTACGGAAAATGTCCCATCTAGAAGTTTAGATTTTTTGTTTCTGCTAAATGTCTTATTAAAGGATAATTAGAAATTAATTATTTTGTGGTAACAATTATCCAGGTCACCTACAACCTGTACTTTAAATCCTGTCCCATTTAGTTAAGATTAGATGAGAAGGGCACAGTACTTGGTGGGTCTTTGACCAGGTTTGACAGGTAAATGTATTATTATTACCAAAAACCTACTGCCTTTGTAGGACCTATATAGTTTAAGTCCCTTATGGGGTTATACTATTTTTGAGACCTCATGTATTAATCACATTAGTAGATCTTCTGTATCCTTCAATTCAAAGTATTTTTTTTTAATTATGTTTCCCTTATGTCCACCCATACGGAATCCATGTCAACCACTTGCAGCTCATGTGTGACACCTGCCTTTCGCTCAAGCCCTTTGAAGAGGCCACATTATTTGACAGTTGCCAGGACTGCGGAATGAATAACGTCATTCCACTGCTTGTCCTGGAACTCATGCTGCAAAATCTGTCTGGTCAGGGCACTGGAGAAGAGGTGTCTACATCTCATGGCCACATGAGTCCGGTGGGGGCTGAACTGGAGGAGGAGATGGACCTTGGAGCACAAGCAGAGTCTGGTGAAATCAGTCATTTTTCCACTCAGGTGACAAGTGAGGAGGAGCAGAAGCATCTGGAGGAGTTACAAGATGAGGCAGATGACCCAGAAGCACCATGACAGTATACAGTGGAGTTGGAGGCTGAGGGTCCCTCAGAGTCACTTGCGCAGATGGCCCGGAGCATGCTGCTTTGCCTATTGACAGCCAAACAGCCAACATCCAGATAGGGATGAGTTTTGGCTCTCCGCCCTTCGGGAAAAATGACAAAAAAACACCAATTCGGGCCCTTAGTAAATGTCCTCCATTGTGTGTGTATGTGTGTGTGTATACATATATATGAATATGTGCATATTTTACTTCCATTTTTCCCATTCTCCTGACAAATTTTTTGTGGTAGTATTTCTCCTTATTCTCTTTTGCTATTTTTGCATATGAATTTGCACTTTTTGGTACTACATGCCATATATACCGGCCACTTTATTAGGTACACCTGTCCAACTGCTCGTTAACACTTAATTTATAATCAGCCAATCACATGGCGGCAACTCAGTGCATTTAGGCATGTAGAGGAAACCACGGTCTGTGATAGAATTAAACAATTCTGGGTCCCCTGGCGTAAACATAGCTTAGGGGCCTCAAGGACTGCTACCCGAATCCTATCGAACATGAATTTACGGATTTGCTCCCAGTACCCCTTGACCACAGGACAGGACCACAGTAGATGTAGAAAATTACACGAGGTTGTGAAGCACTTAGGGTGTAGGTCTGGGAACCCAGGAAGAAATTTATTTACTCTGGCGGTTGTTCAGTATGTAGATCTGTGACATTCTTTCCCCCAGATTAGGAGAAACCAGTTTAGAGAGCAATGTACCACTTATCAGTCAGTGGGCTAAACTGCGTGCCCTTGCTGGGACAGGTGTTTGCTTAATATGGACAGATAAGAGTTCGCAATACAGACAAGAAATAAGGGTTTTACCTGTGGCCTGTAGGAGAAGGAGAGGGATTGGGAAAAAGCTGTGTATCAATTGATCCCCTGGGAATTTATGGCGTGCCGAAGCTGTAGGTACAACAATTGAAAGGAGTTCGGTAGGTCATTGGATTCTTTCATAGTAATAGTGGGAGCACACTCTGGCCCATAACAGAAGGAGCTGATGCTATAGGGGAAAGGCCCCTCTAACCTTCCGATCCCCACCAAACAGAAGGTGTTAAGGTGAGCCAAAAAAACCAAAATAGGGGTTGATGAGTAGTGCCATAGTATGTTGTTTCTCAAGGTTAAACTCCAAGGGGAAATGAGATAATCAAGCCACCCAATAGTACAATTTAAAATTAGAAAGTCCCACCCCCTCCTTCCAGGGATGGAACAGCAAATAAGTAGCCACCCTTGACCTAATGCCCCCTCCCATATAAAAGAGGCTACAAAACTGTTCAATTGGCACTGTATGTAAACAGGTGACTGTAGTAGTATATACAGGATTCTTGGTAAAAAGATCATTTTGACTCAATTCACCCAGGCTGGGAGGGAAGGATGGAGTTTTGACCATACTGCAGTATGCTACCCCAACAAAACCAACAAGGGGAACATGGCCAGTAATAAGTGATCAGTCATTGTTCATGTGACTCATACTCCTAGGCTTGTTAAGCCACTATACAAAAGTAAATAAGCCATATTGGCCAATGTTACAATTTGATCAATTGCTCAGGTCAAAGTTACAGTTACATAGATTATCTATTTTTCTTTTATGACTTTTACTCATCATTTAGACCGTCCAATGTTTACAAATAATTTTTGTTATCATGTCAGAGGTTAAGGGTGGGTACTGAACTGTTCATTGCCTCTATCCTTGCCTATTTACCGGTCTTGGATTATGCCACAAGGGACAACTGAGCAGCAGTCCCTTTACTAAATGCATGAACAGCTGTGGAATGACAGATGAACAAATACTCAAGACAAGCTTCATAAAAATCAAGCTGCTGGAATGGGTGAGCTGGACTCGTACACGGTGCATTTTTTGTTCTTTATATAAAACAAAGTCTATAAGGTACCAACAAATTTCATAAAAAACGGAAGTATTTTTGCAGAATGCATGTAGGTAAGCCAAGATATTAAATCACAGGCTAGGAGTCATGAAACAGGTGGGTTTAAATAGAGTTCCTGAAGTAGATTCTCAATAATTTCTATTGGCTTGTGTGGTCACAAGTATCATCCCTGGCAAAACCACAGGAGCAAGGACTATTAGTACTGAAGGCTGGTCATATAATTAAGTTCTGAAATTTGTATTTTTTCAATTCTGTCTGCGCTGCAGAGAAATTAAATTGTTACTTCCAGGTAAGGTAAAGGTAAAAAATATAGGTTTTTTTTATACAGAAGTAATTTTTAGTAAGAATTTTTAGATTAATTTGTTTCCAATATTTTCCAAGATTCCAATTACCTTGAGACTGATTCTCTGAAAACATTGGAGCTTCATTTACTTTTGTCGGACTGTGCAGCTTTTTCGGGGCTAAAACAGCTTGCACAGGTACTTAATAAGTGTGTGAGCTGAGATTGTGAGGCATGCAACCCTTTTTGTGGTGACACAAATTAAGGGACGTTCCGTTGGACAGTCCAACTGATTAGGACTGAGCGCGGGATTTAACTTTTAAACTGTGTAGCTAACCCAAGCACAAAGATGCACCACTTAAAAGATGGTGAACTCTGTCAGACCTGAGCGGGGAAATGACACATGCATGATATCGAGTGCAAGATCTTAGTGAATCACTGTATGGTGCATTATATTCGAACAATGCACTTTCTGTGAACTCAAGTGACCCTGTAAGTAAATGTACCCCATTATTTGCAGCAGGATGACATGTATTTCGGACTGGAAACAGGGCTGCAGCTATAGAGGTTCTAGATATGCTGATCACATTACAGTTCTGCTGCCATTGGATAACACCAGAACAGAAATCTGTTAAGTATTTTTCTCTGGGACTTAGAAGCTTAAAGTTATAGCTCTGCCTGTTCAATTAAACTACACTACACAAAAGGACAACATAACATTTACAGACTATTGGATTGGAATAAGTATATTTTGTGATAATGTCTTATAAACATGAAAGCAAATAATTAAGAAGATGTTTATTTTAAAGGCAATAAATTATCATTGGAGAAAATTTCATAACGATCACAACAATTATATTAATATTGCTTCTTGGAAGTGAAATTCAAAAATGAATTATTTATGACAAAAAGCAATGGTTAAACTAAGATTCAATTAGCTATGGGGGAACTATTAACAAAATGCTACATTTGAGCAAAGGCAGATGCCAAATGAGTGAAATATAAATTCATCATGCTGAACATTTGCTGATAAAAAGTTCTAGAGGATTAGCTAGTGCTTGGAATAACCTTAAATCAGCATTCTTACATTTCTATTTAAAATCTTGATTTTATTTTCACATACAAATAAAAAAAAAAAATAATGATTTAAAATATATTCAGAACAAAATCTACTTGTTTAATTAGTTTTCTACTTTAAATTGTATCTCAGCAAATATATCATCTCTTAAGAAAAAAAATTAATATTCAACACATACATAAATAAAGAGCATAAATATGTTTCAGCTAGGGATTAGAGAAATTTCAGCTCAAGCAGCATCCATTCACTTAATTGCCATAGTTTTTTTTACTAAGAGGGGATTTTAAGCATTTTTTTCTCTCTTCTGAGTACTGTAACCTCCCCCAATATAAATGCTTTAAAACACATAGCAGCCATTGAGAGTGTGACATGCACAGCACATAAGTACCAGCGTACATGCGTTGCTTCGATTCAAATGTCGCTGCCAACATTTGCAGGTGTTACTGGGGGTGTGGTCCTGGTCTTGGTTCAGTAACTGAACCCAGGCCCGGACAGAATTTTAAAGTTGTTCCACTCAACCTCCCTACATCTAAATGTAAAAACTAACAGAACTAGTGCTATGAAAAAATTTTGCAAGTTCAAACGGGTCCAATTAATAAAGCTAATATTCTTTTAAAAAAAAAATTTTCATTCTTTGTCTCACAGTTGAATTGTAACTAAAATAAAAATTCTGAAACAAAATACACCTAATGGTGATTAGCCAGTTGAGCCGCGGCCCTCAATTTTGAAGTCCAGCATCCTATATGGAGCTCAGGTTAGACACAAAACAGGAAGCAAGTAGAATACTCAGCACTTCGATACAGGCAGTCCCCGGGTTACATACAAGATAGGGTCCATAGGTTTGTTCTTAAGTTGAATTTGTATGTAAGTCGAAACTGTATATTTTATAATTGTAGTTCCAGACAAAGTTTTTTTTTGCCCCAGTGACCATCGGAGTTTCAAAATTTTTTGCTGTAATGGGACCAAGAATTATAAATAAAGCTTAATTGCAGACACTTTACAGCTGATTATTGCAGTCTGGGACTATAGTAAAGCATCTAGAGAGCTTCACCAGAGATCACAATGGGCAGAGGGGACTGTCTTTAACTATGGGTCGTCTGTAAGTCTGTTGTCCTTAAGTAGGGGACCGCCTGTATACAAAAATGAAATCCAACAAGATGTAGCAAGATAAATGTGTTTTAATGCTTAGCGTCTTAATCATGATCCTACATACAGAATGGAATCCATAAACATTTAAATCCCATGTCATCCGCATCATACTGATAAATAGCTCCAAACACGTCATAGTCAGCTGACTTTCGGAGTACATGGAACCACCCCGCATACTCTGCAGACAGTGGGTATGTAAAATTAATAATATAAAAACATTTCATGTATGAGAAACAATGGGACACATATCATATTAGCATAATCACTCTCTCTAATAAATCAACAATTGTCTTAATGGCACACTCGGAGCTTTAGTCGAAATCACTATGCACTATAACAGAGCTGTTAACATTTACTTCAAAACAAGTATATCTTGACATTTGTAAGTATACACGATTAGAGATGAGCGAGCACTAAAATGCTCGAGTGCTCGTTATTCGAGACGAACTTTTCCTGATGCTCGAGTGCTCATCTCGAATAACGAGCCCCATTGAAGTCAATGGGAGACTCGAGCATTTTTCAAGGGGACCATGGTTCGGGAATAAAATGTGTTATTTAATTGAAAAAGAATGTCTTCTGATAAGTTAGCAGATGTATGCAAACATCTGCAATCTATTCTTCACTGTTCCGCACGTATATTATCTCCCGACAAGAGTTAGCAGATGTGAAGAACAGTGAAGAATAGAATAAAAACAGTGAACACAGTAAATACAGGATCATTTAAGTGAAAAACGCAGTGAAGAACACAGTGAAGAATAGATTGCAGATGTTCTGCATATTTGCTTACTTGTCGGGAGATACGCTCCTCTTCTTCCACTGAAGTCTCCGTGCTGCCCCGATGTCTCCATGTGCTGCCCTGATGTCTCCATATGCTGCCCCGATGTGTCTCCGTGCTGCCCGATGTGTCCATGCGCTGCACCGATGTCTCCATGCACTGCCCTGATGTCTCCATGTGCTGCTCCCCGGTGTCTCCATGTGCTGCTCCCCGGTGTCTCCATGTGCTGCTCCGATGTGTCTCCGTGCTGCCCCGATGTGTCTCCGTGCTGCCCCGATGTGTCTCCGTGCTGCCCGATGTGTCCATGCGCTGCCCCGATGTGTCCATGTGCTGCTCCCTGGTGTCTCCATGTGCTGCTCCCCGGTGTCTCCATGTGCTGCTCCCCGGTGTCTCCATGTGCTGCTCCCCGGTGTCTCCATGTGCTGCTCCCCGGTGTCTACATGTGCTGCTGCCATGTGTTGCTGTGTTTAGATATGCACTATACTAAAACACATGATGACACATGACTATGAACAAGCTGCTAAACACTGATAAAAGCTGATAAAAATCCAAAAAGTTTCACAATTCATGTGTTTCTTTTTCATATCCCCCGCTCGGGTTTGCTTACTGTCGTGAGATACGCCCCTCTTCTTCCACTGACTCTCCCGTGCTGCCCCGATGCTCCATGTGCTGCCCTGATGTCTCCATCATGCTGCCCATTTGTCTCCGTCTGCCCGATGTGTCTCGGCCCTGGCACCGATGTCTCCTCACTCCCTATGTCGTCATGTGCTGTCTCCCGGTGTCCTCCATTCTGCTCTGCTCCCCCCCGGGTTCCTCCCTGTGCTATTCTCCTGCCCGATGTGTCTCCCCGGCTGGGCCCCGAGTGTCCTGCGGCCACCCATGTGCTCGTCTTGCCCATGTGTCCATGCGCTGCCCCGAGGTTCCATGTGCTGCTCCCTGTGTCTCCATTGTGCTGCGCCCCGTGTCCTCCATGGGCTGCTCCCCTGTGTCTCCATGTCTGCTCCCCGTGTCCCTCCATGTGCTGCTTCCTATTATGTGTCTCCGTGCTGCCCGATGTTTCCCTCCGTGCGGCTCCGATGTGCTCCTGCGTGCTTGCCCGATGTGTCCATGCGCTGGCCCCGATGTTCCATAGTGCTGCTCCCGGTGTCCCATGTTCTGCTCCCCCCCCCGGTGTCTCAGTGCTGCTCCCCGGTGTCTCCATGTGCTGCTCCCCGTTCTCCATGTCGGCGCCCGGTGTCTACATTGCTGCTAGGCCCATTGTTTGCGTTGTTTAGAATCTATGCACTATAACCTAAAAACAATGATGACACATGACTATGACAAGCTGCAAAACACTGATAAAGGCTGATAAAAATCCAAAATTTTCACAATTCATGTGTTTTCTTCTTGGGCAGACCGTTCTAAGCAGCATCCTTCACTTAATTGCCATGTTTTTTTACTAAGAGGGGGAATTTTTTAAGCATTTTTTTCTCTCTTACTGAGACTGTAACTCCCCCAATATAAATGCTTTTAAAACCACATTAGCAGCCATTTGAAGTGTGACATGCACAGCAACAATAAGTACCACGCGTAACATGAGTTTGCTTCGGAGTTCAAAATGCAGCTGCCAAACATTGGCAGGTGTTACTGGGGGGTGTGGCCTGGTTGGTTCAGTAACTGAAACCAGGGCCCAGGACAGAATTTTTAAAGTTGTTGCCCATAACCACCTCCCTACAATCTAAATGTAAAAAATACTAAACAGAAACTAGTGCTTGATAAAAGATTATTGCACAGTTCAAACGGCGTCTCCAAGTTTAATAAGGGTAATATTCTTTTTTAAAACAAAAATTTTTTTTTCATCTTTGTCTCACAGTTGATTGGAACTAAAATAAAAATTCGTGAAACAAATTACACCTAATTGGTGGCGATTAGCAGTTGAGCCGCGGCCCTCAATTTTGAAAGTCCAGCATTCTATTATGGCGCTCAGGTTAGACACAAAACAGGAGGCAAGTAGAATACTCGCACTTCGATATACGCATGAGTCTTCTCGTCGGTAAGCACTCACACGATAGGTTGCTCAGGTTGTTCTTAAGTTGAATTTGCATATGTTAGAGCTCGAACTGTTTTATATTTCGCTATTAGTCTGGTCATCAGTTCCAGCAAAGTTTTTTTTTTGGCATCCAGTGTACCATCGGAGTGGTTTCATAATTTTTGCTTCTGTATTTGTAATGGGGACCGATAAAGAATATAAAATAAACGGCTTAAATGCAGACAACCCTTTACAGCTGATTATTTGCCAGGTCTGGTATATAGTAAAAAGCATCTAGAGAGCTCACCAGAGATCACAATGGGCAGAGGGGCACCTGTCTTTAACCATGGGTCGTCTGTAAGTCTGTTGTCCTTAAGTAGGGGACCGCCTGTAACAAAAAAAGAATCCAACAAGATTTGTAGCAAGATAAATGTGTTTTAATGCTTAGCGTCTTAATCATGATCCTACATACAGAATGAAATCCATAAACATTTAAATTCCCATGTCATCCGCATCATACTGTATATAGCTCCAAACACCGTATATGTGCAGTGACTTTCGAGTTACAGGCGACCCCCGCATACTCTTGCAGACAGTGGGTATGTAAATTAATAATATAAAAAAAACTTTCAGTATGAGAAACAATGGGACAACATATCATATTAGCATAATCCACTCCCTCTAATAAATCAACAACTGTCTTAATGGCACACTCGGATGCTTAGTCGAAATCCTGATGTACTATAAACAGAGCGTTAACATTATCTTCAAAACAAGTATATCTTGACATTTGTAAGATAACACGATGTAAGAAAAAGACATTGCACCTATATCCAATAGATATGCACTATAACTAAAAACACATAAGATGACACATGACTATGAACAAGCTGATAAAGATGATAAAAGTGATATAAAAATCCAAAAGTTTCACAATTCATGAGTTTCTTTTTAATTTCCCCTGCTACTAGGTTGTAACACCTTCACAATTACCTTCCAAAAAAACATTTTAGCTGTTTTTTTATGTACTTCTCTGAAATGTCTTGAAATGTCAGAGAATTTAACAAATGGAACTGGGGGAGAAAATTATAACAAAAAGAAATATATTTATCAATGATTTTCTTAATGCAGGACTTATTGTACACATTCCATACTTAGACTCCATATCATCATGTTATTCAGATATGTGTCTCATGGTATCCTGAATAGCGATTGCTATTTTGTACTGAGTCTGTCCTTTTGGTCCAACCGCTCTCTACTTACTCCTCTTATTTCTTTGCATTGTCTTGTCCTGTCTTTTTGTTTTACACTTTGACACAGCTGTTCCTTACAATTAGGATTTACAAGGTAATCTGATAGGGAAAGCTGGCTAGTGGGCTGAGCATTAGAGCTTTCTGTCTTTGCCTTCTTTTCTTGTCCTTTCTCATTGGGTAGATTAAATAAAATTTTCAACTTCAACATTTGTGAATAAAACGTGTCAATTCATCTGTGCAAATCTACTTCAAGATTAATCCTTGAAAATGGAAATGTTTGTTTACTTTTAATTCTATATTTTTTGTTATTTAGAAATGGCATCAAAACCCTTAGGAGTCAAAACATTTGGCAAATGATATTAGTAAATAATATTTCTGTCAACTTTCAACTGACAGAACTTTGAGTTATCAGTATCTTCTTGTGCAATATGCATAACAAATATATGTAAGTGTAGGATGGATGCCAACCTAGCAGATTGGATATATGTTTTCAAATGCCAAGAAATGTTATTATAAAATCTAAATATTAAAATTTAAGTTTAATCCAACATGTAAAAATGGGCTATTATAAAGGCTATAATACCTCAATCCTTCATTATGTTTTACAGCTTATGTAAATTTTTATGTTATTAAAACTATTCAGCTGTATTTTGACTGACAGTTTCATTACAGGCACATCTAAATTACTTTTTTTTAATTGAGCTGCCGACGGTAAATTCAAACAAATGAATTGATGGCATATATTGAATGTGGAAATCTAAAATACATAAAAAGCATTTGTCTTCAAAATGTTGACTCCCATGTTCTTATATAAATCTTTATGAATTGTATAACAAATTACAAAATATAACAAAATATCAGGTTTCTTTAACTAATGTTCACAGAGATTTCTCTGTTTTTCAAGAAAGCGGCAGCTCAAGAATTTTCAAGAAGACTTAGCCCTTCTGCAAATATATCATTTACAAAACCTCTGCAAGTTTCTCTCACAGTACAGCATACTGACATAAAATTTAGCTTCTGTGTTGTAGTTAAAACAACTTAATGAGTGTAATTTTTTTTTGTTAAAGAGTCCAAGTATGATTTCTTGGATTATACATACAAATTTGTGTTACCACTTTTTTATATGATACCACATTCCTCCTTCCTTTAAAATGGACAAATGTTATTGTTTGTATTTCTCATCTTTATTTTAAAAAAAGCAGCGATCCAATTCTTGCTTCATTGTATGGATATTCTACGTCTACTCTCAAAATTCCTCCCCATAGCATTAATGATTCTGACCAAATAGATCCATTAGTTCCCATCACTTCAAAATATATTGGGCTAGAAGTTATGAGGCTATAGTAGGTGCTATATGACATACTGGCAGCAGACAATGTAATATTCTTCATTGTGGCTATGAAACCATGGCATCTGATTGAAACAGCCATGTAGAGCTGATAGGTTTTACTTTGCATATTGATACATTATTTTCAGAGAGCTAAGTTTTAAATCTTATTTCCTTAGCTGCCTTGGCATAGTGTAAATTTTATCCATCTTGAACAAAGCTGAAACAGAAGTGTCCCAGCGCTCACTGACAGGCACTGCTATGAAACCCTGTGCAGTAGAACATAGGTAAGCATCCTTCTTTCATTCAAAGTAATACTGGGGGGATTAAAATATATATTTTAAGCAAGTGGGCATTTTACATTTTTTTTATGAAGGTGGCCAACCCCTTTAACAGAAAAATGGTTAAATTCAAAATGGCGTCATGCAATGGTAAGGACTTGGAAGGCAGAGTGAAATACATTTGGAGTAGAAACCTGTTAAAATGCAGGCTCCATAGAAGAAAGAAATAATGCTTCTTTGGTGGTTGCAAAAATCCCAAAACTGACATATTATTTTAGCGATTTATTCAAATTGCCATTTTGAAAAAGGACATAGCAGAATATGATGTGCTTTGTTAGATTTGTTTTATCCTCTCATTTATTATTTTCTGCCCTGTTTTGTAAATACAATTATTAATTACTGGAATAATATATCAGTTTCAGGATATATTAATTTATTTTCTTTTATGGCTGCATATACCCATTGGGGCTTTCATTTTGGATTTATATAAGCATCTCAGAGGTCCTATTACCCTTTGGAATTATGTCTGTACCATCTTCGTTTTGTTCCTGTCTCCACAACGAAACCAAGAGAGCAGTGTTACCAGCTGTTACACCCTCAGATAGATGTGTTATAAAAGATCATCTTACATAAGGAAGCACTATGCCACCTCTTCTACTTCTCCTCTCCAAGAGCTATGTTTGAAATCTGGCAAAATCTTATCTTTTTGACAAAACTTTTGTAAGTATGGCCAGTTAGGGGAATGTAAAGCTGATGCGATTTTTCTTTTGCTGCTTTGCTAGCTGCTCAAACTGTCCAGAGGTGCAAAGAGCTTGACATAAATGATCTTCACATCAAGCTACATGCCACTGGTGGAAATAAGACCAAGACCTCTGGACTTGATTACAGACTATGCAAGGGTTTCTGTAGATCAAACAAACATATTGGGTGAAGTTTACATGTCTGGTATTAAGTGCTTAATATGACTCTATACATGACTCAGAAAGGTGTCTTTAACACTTAAAGGACACCTGTCATTAGGTCTCCTGTCATAAATTATTTTAAAATTGTCTTTTCTATATTATGTAAATGAGGCTGGTCACATGGTCAGAGACAGTGATGTCACCCCTGTTACCCCTCCCCTCTCCCTCCCTGCTCAGGTGTGTAATTTATAGTAAAGCATTGCTAGTGTCTTTGCTTTATCTGATGACATGTTCTCTCCTCCCATACACATGTGAGAGGCACAGACATCAGCTACACAAGTACCTGACATGCTCTGCTATAACATGGCTGCCTGGAGCAGTTGTATCTTTCCTATAAACACACAGGCTACAGGAGGGGCACCAGCACCAGGAAGCACATAGAGGACACATTACACCATTAAACCTCACATCATTATAGAGGCTGTCAGTCATGTGAATAGGAGTATCTCATACACACACAGGCTGCAGGGGTCACCAGAACCAGGAAGCACATAGAGGACCCATTACACCATTAAACCTCACATCATTATACAGGCTGTCAGTCATGTGTATTGGAGTATCTCATACACACACAGGCTGCAGGGGTCGTGGCCTCCAGCACCAGAAAGCACAGAGAGGAGCCATTAAACCATTATATCTCACACCATTATACAGGCTGTCAGTCATGTGTATTGGAGTATCTCATACACACAGGCTGCAGGGCGCACCAGCACCATAAGGTACATAGAGGAGCCAGCACCAGGAATGTCACATCATTATACAGACTGTCAGTAATGTGTATAGGAGTATGTCAAACACACACAGGCTGCAGGGGACGTGGCTGCAACACATGGAGGAGCCATTACACCATTATACCTCAAATCATTATACTGGCTATCAGTCGAGCACTGGGGGTGTGGCTGTGCCTTCCACTAATGAATAAGCTGGACAGATCAAAATAATAATGACTCATTGGACATCTCTCATGTCATTTGCATACAGCTGTAGTACTTGATTGCTTAAGTTTACAGGACAATGACCAGATAGGAACAATGCTTTCTAATGGCAGTTTATGTTTCTGGGTCTAATTTGCCTTACAGGTTGCCTTTCATGGGTAACTCTGTTGTAGAGTTTTTGCCAGTTTTCAAAGGACTTAGAAATGTGGCTTTTGTTGCAGATTAGCCCCAATTTTTCAATGGTAAACACTATAATTGCAGTTACACTACTTTAGTGTCTCCAAATAATTATGACAATAATAATCACATACAGAAATAAAATATTCATTACATATGATATCCAGTAGGAAAATACCAGTTATCCTCACTGAAAACTAAGGAAAGGTAGAAAGCTTGAGAATACACAAGAATTTCCCCTAGGGAGATCAATAAAGCCTTATCTTATCTTATGTAAAATGTCACACAAATGTGGCATCTGCCCATTTGCTCCACATTTGAAACTTTTTTGTGACTTTTTAACATGATTCATTTTCACTGCAAACCATAACAACTCATATCCAAATTTATGAAGCCACTATGATAAATGTGATATGCAAAAGAGCTCCTAAGGGTGATGCCACACATGGCTCTTATGGTCAGTTTAAAAACCCATCCGATGCGCCACAATCTGATCACATGCGCCAGAATCCCGGGGCAATTCAGGGCAAATCGTTGCAAAACAGTAAAATTCGGGTAACCCGACGTAAAAAAGCGATTCGGGCCCTTAGTAAATGACCCCCAATGTGTGCTTTTGTGTATTTACTTGGTAGCATTTATCATAAATTTATTTTATTTACGTTAGAATTTACTACATTATACAGATTAAAAGAATAGTATTTTTACTCTATTCTGTACAATTAGTATTTTGAAAGAAGAAAATATTATAATGCAAAAGGAGCACTCTAAGAAGAATATTGATTTAGAAGGTTTGGAATAACTTATAACATATGATTGAACTCACAGGCTTATACTTTGGCTTAGTCCTTGTGTATGTTTGTGCATCCATTTCCTTGTGAATAGGATTTTCTGAAGGATATGTTTGAAATTCTAGCTAAAGCTTATGCAGAGAAACTAGAAATAGGAGATTTATGTTTTCTGAATCTAAACTCTGTTACAAAAATAAAACTAATATTATTCCTATGTATGTTAACTTTTTTGATTAAGCTTTCATCAGACGGATGCAGATGTTGTTGATTAAGATTATATTCACATTTGTGTTTTCAAATATGTGTCAGTGGCTCCAGTATTTTTAACATAAGGAAAAGCTCAATCTGTAAATGATTGTACCTCATCCGGAAGGACATGTGTCCCATTATCTGTCTGAAACATTCTGACATATGTGTCATTTTTCTATTATGCAAAAATTTATGCTTATGCAAGTATCTATTTTATATTTATCTGCTTATGTTCTTAAATATTTATATAATTTTTTTTCTAAATGTATTTCAGTAGTTTACCTACTCATTTGATTCATATATGTATTAAAATATGAAGGGAAAACAAAGCAGCTTCTTGTGTTTGTATTACTTGAAATATAAATTGTGGTGTTCAATTTGTTTTTGTATCAAACTATTGTAGGTAAATGATGGAATTTATTACAATTCAAATCCTTGATTTGGGTTGTGTTTAGGTCAGAGCTTGGGCTTGGCCAGTCAAGAATAGTCATAGAGCTGTTCTGAAGCCACTGCTTTGTTATTTAAGTTGTGTACTTAGGGTCATTGTCTTGTTGTAAGGTGATATGCTATGATGTGTAATTATGTTAGCAGCCACGTATAATTTTATAAGTTGTATCACCCAATACCACCCATAACCCCACCTTGTATCCACCTCAGAAACTGCCATCATATGCACGTGTATTAATAAAGATTTTCGGGTGCTGTCTTTGAAAATCTTCCTTAAGATGCAGCAAATAATGTCTGCTTCTTTATTGTTTGCCATAACATAATTCAATCTACCTGTTGAGCAATTCCATTATCACACTAAAGCCAAGACTGAGGGAAGGCCGCAGTGATAGTTGACTTTGTGGAACTTTCTCCCATCTCCCTACTGCATCTCTCACGGTCAGTCACAGTGATCTTGGGGGTTCTTCATTACCTTTTTCACCAAGGCTCTTCTTCCACGATTCCTTAGTTTGGCTGGACATCCAGGTCAAGTTGGAGTTGTCCAACACTTCTTCCATTAAGGATTATTGAGGTCACTGTGCTCTTAGGAACCATACGTTTTACAGAAATTATTTTACAACTTTGGCCAAATCTGTGGAGTGCCACAATTCAGTCTCTGAGCTCCTTGGGCAGTGCCATAGAACTCATGATTCTCATGTGCTCTAACATACACTGTGAGCTCTTATAAAGATGGTTATATGCCTTTCCTAATCTCCCAATCAAGTCAAATCAGATCAATTAAATATAGCCAATGTAGGAGTAGAACCATTGCAAGTAGAATCAAAAGGAAATGGACAGCAGAGTGTACATTAATGAGCAAAAAGACAAAGAGTGAACAATTTAAAGGGGTCTGAATACTTTTAATAGTAGGTGCCTATTTGTAATGAGCATGCTTTAACAATGGACCAGGTATAAATATGGCTAAGAAAAATGAATAAAGGATATTAGTTACAGACTAGGCAAATATCTGAAAGATAAAACAATATATTCAGCTTATCACAAAAATTGCAGTCTGTGGGGGGTGGGGGTATCTTTTATGGAGTAGTTGAAGACCCCTGAAACAATAAGGTATCAAAATCCATCTGTTTAAACAATATATATACAATATCTCAATATCAGTATCTGGTATCTAGTGTATATCAAGAATTTAAGCAAAAGAAGGGATACAGGTAATAGGGTTTTTGGGAGGATTAGAAACATCCCTAAATGTGAACTGGGGCCAAATGTATAGCTCTCCGTTCGGTCACCCTATATAGTAACACACTTAGTCTTATTAGTCCAAAATAATCATATTGAACACAAACATACCCCTCAAACAGAGGGGAAAAAAAAGGACCGACTAAAAAGGTGCATATGAAAAAGGAAATCTTTATTGGTAACACTTAACACTTGTCAATAAAATGCAATAAAATCACAAGTGGTGGGGCATAGAAAGAGAAGAAGCAGACCGACCTGGACAGGACGGAGTAACAAGTAAATAAAGGGAATAACTTGGTAAAAGGCTAGACACATATAGGCATGGTGCCTATTGTTAGACCATGTTTATCAGGTTCTTACCAAAGAGGTGGTAGTGATTGTAGCCACTATGGTGCCTGTTATGTGTAATTACCGCACCACCATATGTATGGGTTGTGTAACCTGTAGCTGTTTAGAAGAAAGATGTCAGCTTTTACCAGATTGTTATGGTATTGAACTTTATACTGTCCGGGAGGGGCCGCGTCCCGACGTACGTTTCGGCTCAGGATGAGCCTTCGTTTTTCATATGCACCTTTCTAGTCGGTCCGTTTTTTCCCCTCTGTTTCAGGGGTATGTTTGTGTTCAATATGTATATCAAGAATTTAGAGTTCAGCATTAGTTTACCTTGATGCATTTATTTTAGGTTTAATAAGATGTAAGGAGGTGATAATTGGTGATGGCGATGGCTACTAGCAAGGGGGGTCCATTTGCTGGATTGGCTGTTCAGCTGCCAACTTGATATTATTTCTGCGTCATATGGCCAAACACGAACATGGACATCAATTCCACTCATCTTGACATATGAAAAGGTACAGAAAGACACTTCTGTGTGTAATTGTATACAACAAATAAGTATTTACAAGTTAAGTATACATTTGTGTTAATTTTACCAGGTTAATTATGTATTGTGCTTTATTTTAAAAGTACTATAAGTAGTTCATGCAACATTTAAAAAACTTGGTATATCCAACCATATATTTGATAAAAGATAGCTTTTAGGACAGGTAAAACAATAATTCTTTTTACTTACCGGTCTTTATTTATCTGGCGCCTCTCAATCAACCAAGTAATAGTGGGTCCAGTAAAGGCATCATTATTCAATAAATAACGTCACAGTACTTTCACAGATTTGGAAAGTTCACTGGAAATCATATTTTTATGAGTAACTTAAAGAAACTATTTTACTTTACCGTTAACTGTTTGGACAAATATGTCATGTAATTGAATCATAAAGGCATGACATTTTGCATCCAGCACAAAAAAGATCTGGCAGATATATAAAATTGTTAACGTTAATTTAATATTCCAAATATTTAATATCTGCTTTACATGCAATATGGGCATATTCCATCCATATGAAATGAAAGCAGTTCTTGAAAATAATTCTCTATTTTCAGTATTGCTTTTGTGATTATGTTCAATCAAGCTTTATCAAAACTGGTTTACAGTACATTGGAGAAAACTTCTAACAAACAAACAGAAGCCAAATCAAATAAAAACACAGTTTCAATGATGGAAATGGAGACGCTCATGAGCAAATTCATTCTCGCATTGGCTTCACAGTTGTTTTGTTCTTCCTATAATTTATGCTTTATGTTCTGTAATATTTTTGTATCATGAACAATATTTGAGCTACATAAAAAGTATATTAAGCATTTTATTGAATGACTATAATAAATTCCTAATACTGCTACCAGCACTAGGCACTCTTTCAAATATGGTACAAAAGACATTATCGCATCATTTGAATCCCTTTTATAGTTTGGAAAATAAATGGCTGCCATAATACCATTTTATATGTTAAATGTTTTGCTTTAGACAAAAGAAAAAATGCATTTAGTTGTGAATGTTCTTTGAATTTATGGCCATTTTTTAAGACACTGTACAAACTATTTCTACTATTTGCATCTAGAACAAACAAATGTTATGGTATTGCAGGCCAGGATGAAACTAATTTCTGTGCCTCATCAAAAGATAATAAAGATATTATTTAAATTAAGTTGGTGGCCTTAATTATGAATTATGATTAGAAACTGCTCTGTATGAACAGTTTGTTACTTTCTAAATGCTATACACCAGCCCTGCCAGGAACAATTCAAGGTCTAAGACAGTGATGGCTAACCTATGGCACTGGTGCCAGAGGTGGCACTCGGAGCCCTTTCTGTGGGCACTCAGGCCATCACCAGAGATGACTCCAGGTATCTTCCTGCAGTCCCACACATCCTAGGACTTGCTGTGCACAGACATATTTTAAAGTGACAGCTCTATCTGGGGCTATTTTCTGCTTTATTGGTGTCCTCAGGGGGCTGGTATCAATGAAAACTGTGACAGAGAAGGGAGTATAAAGGGAGTATAAATCACAAATTAAATTTCTGTGTTGGCACTTTGTGATAAATAAGTGGGTCTTTGTTGTAGTTTGGGCACTCGGTCTCTAAAAGGTTTGCCATCACTGGTCTAAGACCTCATGTACATGATCACATAAAGGGTTGTGAGTTAGCTGTTTTTTTGCACTCATGACCACATTAGATTCTATGGGTTCAGTCACAGCCAGGTGCAGGTACTGCTTTAAACGTGAGACAATGGGGCAGATTTACTTACCCGGTCCGTTCGCGATCCAGCGGCGCGTTCTCTGCGGTGGATTTGGGTCCGGCCGGGATTCACTAAGGTAGTTCCTCCGCCGTCCACCAGGTGGCGCTGCTGCGCTGAAGTTCCCCGGAGGCGCGCTGGAATGCCCTGAAATTCACCGGCCTATACCTGGTGAAGTTCTGGCTGGGATTACAATGATAAAATATACAGTTCCGACTTACATACAAACTCAACTTAAGAACAAACCTACAGACCCTATCTTGTATGTAACATGGGGACTGCCTGTAAGTGTAATTTTCGCGACAAATTTTTTTTTCTTAAATGCGGCGGTTTTTCTGAATCCGTCGGGTTTTCGTTCGGCCACGCCCACCGATTTCCGTTGCGTGCATGCCAGCGCCGTTGCGCCACAATCCGATCGCGTGCGCCAAAATCCCGGGGCAATTCAGGGGAAATCGGCGCAAATCGGAAATATTCGGGTAACACGTCGGGAAAACGCAAATCGGGCCCTTAGTAAATGACCCCCAATGTTTGAAGATTACGTTTTAGATTAAGATTAAGCCATAAATGTGTTATAGAGTTCACAATAAATGTCTCTATACAATGCCTACAATAAACTTACAGCTGCTGCCATGAGTGAATGAATCTGTGACCTATTCCACCTATAGTTTTTCAGTAACCAATTTATTACAAAAAATAAAGATTTTAGTGGAAAATTTGTGGATGTAACTTCTCATTGTACTTAATGGTATACCTAATATAATTATGATAATAATAGATGAGGATTCAGGACAATTGCAACTTATTATCAATATTACAGTGTTTGGGAATCTGCATTCCACTGTGAAAACTACCATATATACTCGAGTATAAGCCTAGTTTTTTAGCACAAAAAATGTGCTGAAAACCCAAACTCGGCTTATACTCGAGTAAAAAAATATAGGTTTTACCAGGTTTTTGTGGTAAAATTAGGGGCCTCCGCTTATACTTGGGTCTGTTTATACTCGAGTATATACGGGTACAATGGGTTATAGAAGAATATACAGTCATTGATTGTTTATTGACACCACTCGTAAGATGAAAAATGAATCACAAAAGATATTTGCAGTTCTTGTTAGCGAAGGACTGAGAAACTTTATTTGAAAAGATCTGGTACTGGCATTTGATATATTTAGACAGATAACTATACTGCCCTTAGGGCATCATTTTATTAGAATAAATCACCGCCATTGCTGTTATGTTTCCTCATAATTCTCTTAATTAAGCTCTGTACCTTTGAACACTCAAAGAATCTGAGATTAATTTGTTAAATAAAGCATTACAAAGAGATAAAACTTTTCATTACATTTTGTTTTATATATATATATTCCTCAGCGCTTGTGGAGGACATATTGAAACAAAATAAAACATTAAAGAGCAATATATTTTCACACAGATGCTTTTTGGCTTCTGCCACTTGTTACTAAGTAATTTTCTCGCCCTGTTCCCCATGTCAATGCCACTTCTTTATAACTGTTTTTGCACATTACATTTAATTTTCATTTCTCAACCTTAAAATGTTTCTATTCTCGGTGTTCATTAACCTACAGTAAATATCTAGAAATGTATTGCTTAAGCCAGGTACAAGGTCATATAGCATGTTAGAATATGCAGTACCAGATGAACAGAAAAGTAAAAATAACATTGTCCAACACTAGCTCCTGTGATATGTACACTAGCTATTGACTGATTTGGACGGCTCTGTGCAGCGCTCCAGAATCTGTGTGTACTATATAAATAAAGGAATTATTATTATTAATTACCGTATATACTCGTGTATAAGCCGAGTTTTTCAGCACAAAAATGTGACACGAGTCAAATAAATAAGTAAAAATTCTTTAAAAAAAATAAACTTATATACTCACCCTCCGGTGGCTCCGATGTGCAGCGCTGCTCCCCCGATGTCCGCGCGGCTCGTCTTCAGGCTTCCACGCCGTCTTCTTTCTTCTGCTGGCGGCCGCCATGTTTTTCCCCTGGGCCGCTCCTAGTATGACGTCAGCAGCAGCGCATCATACTATGCGCCTGCCGGGGGAGATCAATGGCGGCGCCCTGCAGAAGAAAGAAGACGGGCGCGGAAGCCTGAAGACGAGCTGCGCCAACATCGGGGGAGCAGCGCTGCACATCGGGGTCACCGGAGGGTGAGTATATAAGTTTATTATTTTTTTAATGCTGGGTTTGGCTGTATACTACACGGGGGCAAACTGTATACTACATGGGGCAGGGTGTATTCTACTGGGGGCAAGCTGTATACTACTAGGGGTAGGCTGGGGCAGGCTGTATACTACTGGGGGCAGGCTGTATACTACAGGGGGCTGGTGGCTGTATACTACATGGGGCAGGTTGTATTCTATTGGGGCAAGCTGTATACTGCTGGGGGCAGGCTGTATACTACTGGGGGCAGGCTGTATACTACTGGGGACAAGCTGTATACTACTGGGGACTGACTTTATACTACTGGGGACAAGCTGTATACTACTGGGGGCAGGCTGTATACTACTGGGGGCAAGCTGTATGCTGCTGGGGACAAGCTATATACTACTGGGGCAAGCTGTATACTACTGGGGAAAGCTGTATACTACTGGAGGTAGGCTGTATACTACTGGGGGCAGGCTGTATACTACTGGGGGCAGGCTGTATACTACTGGTGGCAGGCTGGGCTGGCTGTATACTACTGGTGGCAGGCTTGGCTGGCTGTATACTGCTGTGGACAAGCTGGGCTGGCTGTATATTACAGGGGGCTGGTTGGCTGTATACTGGGGGGGTCTGTGACCAATGCATTTTTTTTTGGCAATTATCACTTTTACCATTGTGCCAATACAGATAGTCCCTGGGTTAAATACAAGATAGGTTTGCATAGTTTTATATTTAAATAGTATCTTTTGTTTCAGATACATATACTGTGAGTATGTTGGGGGGGTTTAATTATTTTCTTATATAGTACATTAAGAAATTCTACTGCAACATAGTTTATATGGTTGAAAACAGAGAAATATACATCAAGTCCATCAAGGAAGGGAAGGGATTGGATGAAGAAGGGATATAGGGGAAACAATTCTATATAACATAACCATTAATGTTATTTGGATGTAAAAAGTCATCTAGGCCCTTCTTGAAGCTCTCTGCTGTCCCTACTGTGACCAGCGCCTGAGGCAGGCTATTCCACAGATTAACCCCTTAACGCTGAAGCCACTTTTCACCTTCCTGACACGGCCCATTTTTTCAAATCTGCCCTGTGTGACTATAAATGGTTATAACTTTGAAACGCTTTAACATAGCCAAGTGATTTTAAAATTGTTTTCTCGTGACACTTTGTACTTCATGTTACTTGAAAAAATTTGGTGGTATGTTTTGCATTTATTTATGAGAAAATCAGATATTTGGTGAAAATTTTGAAAAATTCTTGATTTTCAAACTTCAAAATGTTCTACTTTTTTCACACATAGTCATAACAGCAAAAAAACATAATAACTAACATTAACCGAATGTCTACTTTATGTGGACATGTTTTTTTTATGCATACTCTTATTTTTGTAGGATGTTATGGGCCTTTTAACATTAGGTGCGATTTTTCACTTTTTCATAAAAACCGCAAACTCCTGCTATTGAGGGACCTGCTCAGGTTTCAAATCAATTTGAGAGACCTAAATAAAAGTAAAACCCCTTAAATTACCCCATTATAGAAACTACAGCCCTCAACGTACATAAAACAACTTTTATGAAGTTTATTAACCCTTTAATTGTTTTACAGGGGTTAAAACAAAATCGGATACAATTTTGAAAGTACATTTTTTTTTGGCTAAATGAATGTGTTTTTCAAACAATGTACAAATTCTCAGTGGATAAACGCTCCACAAAATTTGATACCCAATCCCTCCCGCATATAACAATACCCCATATTTGGTGGTGACTGCTGTATGGACACACGCCAGGGCATCAAAGAGAAGCTGCGCCATTCAGAGAAGATTATGCATTGTCACTTTTTATTGGCTATACAATCTTTATTTTTTTGGCAATTTGGACATTTAAGGGCTTATTTTTTGCGACATGAGATGCACTTTACAAATACTTCATTTTAGTGGGTCATTAGCTTATTGATGAGATTTTTTTAACTCTTGAATGTATGGGTGAAAAGAAAATTGTCAATTTTGGTTTACTTTCTTTTTGTTTTTTTGGGGGTTCGTACAATGTATACTAAAAATACTATATTATCTTTATTCTATAGGTCACTACGATTACGTTGATACCTCATTTATATAGTTTCTCATTTATTTTTACAATTTTACTGGAAAAAAAGGAATATAGAGGAAATCTCATTTGTTCTTGCATCACCATCTTTTCGGGGACATAACTTTAATATTTTTTTGTTGACAGAGCTGGTTTAGGGCTTATTTTTTACATGTTGAGTTTTCCTTTCAATTGATACCATTTTGGTGCACATAACTTTTTTTGATCACTTTTTAGAACATTTTTGTGAAGAGATTTTATGAAAAATTTACATTTTTGGTGAGTTTTTCGGGTGTTTTGTTTACGGAGTTCACAGAGCGGGCCCAATAATGTTTCTGAGTTATTGTACAGATTGTTACGGACGCGACAATACCAAATATGTGGTGTTTTTGGCGATTTTGTGGTTTTATGGTCACTTTATTGCATGAATATAGGGAATGTTTGTGTTTAGGGGACTATAACTTTATTTAATTAATTCTTTTTATTAAAAAATGCTTTTATTAATTGTTTTTAACTGTGTTTTTTCACTTTTACAGATTAGCTTGAACAAGTGATCCACTGATTCTTGCGAAACACCCCTAACACGCCGCTGTCAGCGCAACCGCGGCGTGTTAGGGGTTAACACCCGCGATCGGAGAAATCTACGATGGCGGGTGTTAGAGGCGGGTGTCAGCTATAATATATAGCCGACACCCGCAGCTTCTGGCCCCGGCTCCGTTCAGGGCTAATAGTCGACAGGGCTATTATATGCCGACGCTCCTGTCAATGCACGTGTTGGGGAGCATCATACCCTGGTTTGAACTAAGTGCCTAATTTAGGGCTATTATATGCCGATGCTCCTGTCAAACACGTGTTGGGGAGCATCATACCCTGGTTTGAACTAAGTGCCTAATTTAGTTCCTTATGTTATTAGGCTATTACAATGAGAACATATCTCACCCAAACCCCTGCTTGCTCCCTGCAGGGGGAGAAGAGTCCCCCATCCCTACCCACCAATGTCCCCACCATTCCCTTCCCCTCAGCTACCCATCTGCCTTCCTCCAATAAGCCATACCCCCACTCTCCCCCCAATAAGCAGATAAATCTTCATTACTGTTATGCTGAACATGATGTACAAACATGATGTGTCCTGTAAAATGAAAAATTTTAATTGCCATTATAAAATATGTACTGTTACCTGTATATCTTTCAATAAAGCTCTTTTGAAAACTAAAGTTAAAAAAAAAATGTTTATCTTTTAACTGAAACAAGAATAGAATATATTCATTAGTCATTATTTCCATTATTATTTTACAGATTTGGCAGCATTATTATTAGAGGCATATAATTGTATATGTGAATAAATGTATTGTCTGGAATATTATTACAGTTTGCTGTATAATTTGCAATGTTATATTAAAATGAAATAAAAATGTGCAGCACAATTAAGAAAAGCTTTCTGAATTACATAAAATATGGAACTTCTTATGATGCAGGAAATATTATTTCTCCCAGCAAGAGACTTGGCATAGAAGCCATGGGAGGGTGATGGAAATGCACTTATTATTCATCAGGTACTTCCAGATTAAATGGAAGACTTCACATTCATTCAATTATATTGTGTCATTAACCAGACCTTTTTCAGCTTCTCTTTTATCTCTCTTTATCTCACATCACCTATTTTCATTAAGTACTTCATGGTCTCTTTCCACAGTTGCAGCTATTTATCAAGTTTCTAATCTTACCAGTTCTTAACTGAAAAGCACACCATTTATTATATACTTACTTTTATGCTTTTATGCTTAGTCTGCAATTTTTTCTGTTTGCTGTTTTTGAAGTGTTTACAGTTAAACTGGTGATTAAGATTTATTATTTAATAGGGTTGTTTAATCATAGAATTTATCAGAAGCGTAGAGCAGAATTGTTCTAGTTGTCTGTGGTATCCAATCAGAGATCAGCATTAATTTTATGAAAGTTGACCTCTAATTAGTTGCCATGGACAATTCTGCTCTCAGGGCCCTTCTGATAAATTTCCGCATAGTGTTATCCTACAATCTTACAGCACTTCCTTTAAGACCTGTTTAAGGCATCTCGGATTTTTACATACATTAGCCTCTGATAAACTGATCTCTTTCAGCTCCGATTCACCACCACATACTGGAAAAGATGCCAAATTTTGGATGATGAAAAAAGTGTAAGATAGGAAGCTTCCAATGATAAAGTGAAATTCAAGCATACCGTAATTGAAAATGTAAGGAGTGTTTCTTTATTAGCTCCCAAGTTTCACATACATAAAAAAGGAAAGAGGGTGCGTATAAAAACAGACCAGAAAAAATAATCAAAACCATTAGTCTTTATTAACAATGTAATCTATGCAAGGGCATATGAAAAAACACATAAAACACACTTAAAAATGCAAAAAATGCACAGTGTGGATCATCTCAGGGCTAAGCCCAAACTCTTCCTATAAAATGCAAGCCCATGTAAACAATGAGCCACACATGAAAGTATTAAGCCTAAAATAAGAAATTTGGTGCAAAGTATGCAAAAGTATGCATGAAATTCAGCCCAAGGTTTTAGTGACAGAACAAGAAGGTTGCTGCAATAAAAACTATTAGGGTAGCTGCACACAGCTTGAATCTACATGTAGATTAAGATCTGGTTTCCCAAAGTCATAAATGACTTAAAGAAAATCTATAACATTTCTTCAGCAGATAATTGACATGCTGCCAAAGGAAAAAAAATCCTCAGTGTCATATGCATGGACAAAAAAAAATCAAAGCTGTTTATAAAATCTCGTATTCTATAATCGTACTGTATTTTGCACTGCAGAATGAATGCAGTGTGCAACTGATCTTAGTGGCAATGTGATTAAGGTCTGATCAGTCTTGTAAAAATGCAAGATCATGACAACTAAGGCCAAAGTCTATTACATTTATGCATAGATTGTATCAACATGTAGTAAAATAGGTTTCAAGAGTTTCAAGAAGAAATAGACCATTACTAGGGAGTTTTCCTACATTTGTGAGAATGTATCAATTTAATATTACTGTACTTGCTTTTAAAACAAAAGAATTTAGCAGTTTTAGACCTAAAGTTGACTTTAGACTCATACATAATTCATATTTTTTTCACTTTTCTATTTCCCGTAAAGTATAAAAACTTTTGCCTAACTCTGAACTAAGCAAAAATAAGCAATTATCTAATTTATTCGGACTATCTGCAGGTGTTTAGCATGTACTCACCATCCCCCAGGCTTCTCACCATTAGCTATGCTTTGTGGTAACCATGGGAAACCATGTGAACAGCTAGAGATGAGAAGAGGCTTGTTGGGAGTGGCTGAATGATGTCAATGGCATGTGACTCATCACATGCTTCAGGTTGTCCAATTACAAACATGCTGTCCTGATTCATATGAATTCCTGAGAGCACAACCAGGAAGTCTCGCCAACTTCAGGAAAACCTGAGTGGATTTTACAGATAGCTTCATATATCTATTAACTTGTATATCTCAGGTTCGGAAGAAACCAACAGCATGTTGTCAAAGGCTCTCTCCAGCAACTGTCAAGTTGTTAGCAACTTTACATTTACACTTTAAGTGTATAGTTACGCTTAATTTGTCGTTGTTTCACAGTCCATTGCCCTTTTCTCCCATCGATCACTTGTACAGAAACATAAACACTGTTAAGCAAAGTTTCTACTCAGTGGTGCATGAGAATGCAGTGTGTACTCCCATTTGAAAGTGAAAGTTAGGCTTAGTTTCCATTATATTTTTGGTGAGAGAAGAGCATAACAGAAAACAAACACAGAAGCAAAATGCAACGTCTTCCAGTTCCTTAGAGGAACATATACAGAAGGCATCCTTTCATTATTTTTGGTCAGATAAAATTGGGCAGCATGGTGTACAACCTGCCAACTCTTATAATATAAGGAATATGGGGCAAGCACCCCAAAGAAAAGTGCACGATTGTTCTAAGAATTGCAAAATTACAATTAATTATAGCAGAATAAGAAAATACAAGAGACAGGACTGACTATGAAGTTATATTCCATAGTAAAGGAAATACTTGTAGCATGCTTTATAGTTTCTTCCCACTGAATTCTCCATCTGCATAAATTGTTTGATAATGAACATTTTTATTACATATTTCTGCTAAAATGAAAAACGTCCTCTTACATTCTCATCATGAATAACTCTATTTCCCTTGTAGAAAACCAACATAAAAACAGCTATCTTAAAGTGCTATAATTATGTATGGAACATGCAAAATATTTGCCATCAAATGCAAATTTTTCTGCATAGCACCTGGTACATTATGCATTAATCGGCAATCAGCTAGCAATTGCAATGTGATTGCTGCGAAAATCATGACCAAGATTGCTCTTTATAGTTCTTTAAAGGAGTAAGCAAAGAGCTTTTCAAATGGTAAAGGGACATTTTAGATCAGTAAGGAAACATCCCCTACTTTGTAATTACTGCTCATGTTTTAATAAAGTTGAATTCTTTTAACATGAAGGAAGACTATTTAGGAGTAAAATTTCACTTGTGGTTAAGGCTCAAATACAAGAGTATCCCAATAAAGAGACCTTTAAGCAGTTAATGGAGATCATTTATCTCTAGTCAGAATATTTACTCCTCAGTACCACAAAATGTGTTACTTTTAAAAATGTCAACATCTGGAATCAGAAGCGTAACTACAGTGGTAGCAACCATAGCAGAAGCTGTGTCAGCAGCCCATGGTGACAGGGGGCCCCAGAATCTGACCCAACACACTAAAGAATGGAGGATGTGCAACATAATATACATGTTATGAATAGCTTTTGCAGTCTTTTTTTAACCCCCTTAATGACCACCATATTGTGTTTTTATGACGGCCATTAAGGGTACTTCATCTGATGCGCCACCTTTCTATGTCGGCCCGTCAGAAGAAAATTGCGGAACCTCAGGTCCTGCTGGTGCCAGTGTCGGGCTATGACATTAAAGCCCAGACCCGCACTAACACCCTGGATCAGAAAAACTCTTTTTTTGTTATGGCGAGCGGGAAAAAAGTGCTAAAATCTAAAATAAAAATGGATGATTTTGTTTGTGCCCCCCTGTGCCCATACAGCAGTTTATCAAGGCATATGGGGTATCGGTATACTTGGAGAAATTTGGTGTCAAACTTTGCAGAGCATTATATGATTTAATTCAAAGTCTCATTTTTGGCCTAAATGAATGTATTTTCCCCCAAATTTCTTAATCACACTTCTATTTTGTTTTACTCTATTTGAATCACTTACTGGGTTAACAGACATAATAGAAGTTATTTTACATACATAGTGGTGTGTAGTTTCTATAGTGGGGTAATTTATAGGGTTTTACTTTTATTTAGGCCTTAAAAGCTGAGTTGTCCCTCAAATGGGAATTTTGGCAATTTTCATGAAATTAGAAAAATCGCACCTAAAGTTCTAAGCATCATTACGTCCAAGAAAATTGAGAGGACGCATAAAATAGCTTTTCAACATAAAGCAGACATTGTGCAAATGTTAGTTATCAAGTTTTTGGGTATTTTAACTATATGCCTGGAAAGCAGAACATTTCAAACTTTTAATATTTTACCAAATTTTCATTTTTTTCAGAACGAAATACAAAACTTATCATTTGAATTTTACAACTAACATGAAGTACAATGTGTCACGAGAAAATAATCTCAAAATCAACTGGATATCTTAAAGCATTTCAAACTCATAACCAACTAAGGCGACTCGCATCTAAAAATTGAGTCAGGTCATTAAGCTGAAAACAAGCGTCGGTGATAAGGGGTTAAAGGGAAAGTCATTCAAATAAACCCCAACCAAAACTAAATACTTAAACTGCCATTAGAAAGCATTACCCCTATCCCTATATTGCGCTTCTCCGTGCCTGCAAACTTAAACATTCTAATGCTGTAAGGAAATGACCTGAGGGGATTTGGAGCAGTCACTTCCATGTGGCTGAGTCTGCCTTATTCATGACTCTCCTGCACAGCCATGCCTCCCAGTCCTTGATTGACCGCCCATCTGCTCCGTTGTGCTGAGACGAGCAAGAGTTCACCGGCCAACCCTTTGTGTATTTGCTGCCTTATCTGTCTCTCTCACAGGTAGCTGATACAAAATACCTACTAATGCAATGCTTTACTGTGCACAAAGAAATGAACAGATAGAAGGGAGGAGTATCAGGGAAGTCTCCAACCTAGATTAACTTCCTCACTGCCAATGCTCATTTGCATAACAAAGAAAGGGTTATTTTACAAGGATCGGTACGGAAGACTGGGACGGAATCCTCGTGAGCTGCTCTAAAAGGTATTTATGTAGAATACAGGCACTCCTAGCTGATGGGTGGTGCCCAAGTAGGATGCAACTGCTGACATATAATTTAATAAGCCACTCTGCATGCAGCTTCAATCCAATGTTATGATTATTCTATTTGAAAATTGTGCTTTCGACAGTATAGTTGATACGGAAGGTATACAGACCCCTTTAAATTTTTCACAGAGCCCTGACCTAAACCCATTTGAGCATCTCTGGAGAGACTTGAAAATGGCAACGTTCACCAGAAGGGAACAGGAGAGGATCTGCAAGGAAGAATGGCAAACGATTGTAAAATCCAGGTCTGAAAAACTTGTTGCATCATTCCCAAGAAGACTCATGGCTGCACTAGCTCAAAAGCTACTTCTACTCAATAGTGATCAAAGGGTCTGAATACTTATGGCCATGTGATATTTCAGTTATTCTTGTTTACTAAATTAGCAAAAATAGCTACATTTCTGTTTTTTTCTGTCAAGATGGGGTGCAGAGTGTACATTAATAAGTTAAAAAAATAACTTTTTTTGACCTCACCAATTGATACATATAACAATGCTTAGAATAGGACAAATATAACTCAGCCTAGAATGGACCTCAAGATTTCAAAACTTAAATGTATCCGACCAAAGGAATCCAAGACAGCACACACACATAACATTGATAATAAAAGCATAAATCTATTGGATAAGAGACATAAAACCACATAAAAAAGAGGAGCAACACACAGAAAATACAAGGCCCACATAAGGCCACAAATATATGTGGAGACGCTTTCCTACTACACTGAATCCAATGGCCAGCACAATCCCCTAGTATATATCAGCAGCAATATTGGAGGGGGAAAGTTGAAGGGGGGAGCTTTTTATGCAGTTGAACCATCTAAACCAGACCCTGCATCTGATTTACAATTACATACATTTTCTCCATGGGCTACTTATTATGTTAAGACATGGAAAGAGGTGCAGTCCATGAGCTCAACCACAAACCCCTGTCCACATCTACTTACTGGTACCAACCCTTAGTGGACAACTGGACCATAGATCCAACTCTGCATATCTGCTCAAAACTACAGGAAATAACTTTTAATGGGAAGTATGCATTTCATGCTAGGCCACACCGAATGAATTTGCTACTTCATATCAAGTAATTGAGGTGTACATAACGTGGAATAATTTAACCCTACCATAAATTATTAAAAACACTAGAATGAAATGAATAATCAATTAAAGCCAACTGGAATAAGGTCTGCCAAAAAGAATGATATTATGAACAAAGCCATAAGATTTCTATTTTTCATCTTCATCTCATTTTTATGGTATAAATATGTGTTTCTTATACAATATATATTAAAAAGATCCAAATGAACTTTTGATTTTTTACTGATAGAGACATTTCTAATTTCCCCTAGATGTTATTGTCATCTATTTTTGTACTCTGTACCTCTGTACAATTTAGACAGCTGGTAGAAACTGCTTACCCCAAGAGCATAAGGAATTGTCATTATTACATTACTACTATAAGGAATCGTCATTACAGGAATTGTCAGGTACATTCTCTGACTGAAAAGTACTGCCACCAACTACTGTTAGACATAAGACCCGTCTATAACAGGGTTATTCCTGGTCAGAAGCCAGGAATGTGTGGATTTGTGGATTGAGATAAATGAACAACCCATGTTAAACTTAGATATTTAATTACCTCAAAAGTTCACTAGACAAACACTATATACAAGTACATTTGGACACTTAATAAGGACCGGTTTCTATGCTACACTTGGGAGTTCCGCGCATCTCCTCATTCAAGGGTTCGAGAACTCTAACCCAAATGTTTGTCCAGATCCCCAGATTCCGGTAATGTAGGCAGAAACACCCTTTTGAAGGTATGTCTTAGAGATTTCATTTGAAATTTTGCCTGTTTGTCTCAGAAAGCCTTCACTGAAAACTAGTCTGTCCTATGTGTGAATTCACACTTCTCAAGCCTTTAAATTTCAACTTCCTGAAGGGATAGATGTCTTAAGGTCATAATTTCCTATGCTGGCATAAAATGTGACCACGCTCCAATATTCTCCACAGAAACATTGACCATAACCATTTTGTAAGCATGTTCTTCTTATTCCTTGTGAAGTTACAAATCATTTTGTACAAGTCATGTTTTTTAGGCCATAGAAAGATGGGATGGGTTGGCCCTAGCAGTATCATCTGTGACTAGCCTGCAGTGTTTAAACTGGATGTGATTGTGTATGGGATTTATAGATAAAACATGCTTTGAGTCCACACCATGTTAATTATTATCACAGAACTTTCCACAAAAAGGTTGGACACTACAAAGTGCATTTTGTTACAATGGTTTGACTACACCCCTTGTAGCTGCAAAACAGCCGCTTAAATCGAGTCAGAAATCTGCTGGTTCTGGCTTGTTACTGCCCTGTCAAGAATTTCTAAGGGGCATTTCTAGTGACTGCGGACATAGTGTTTTGGCACAAATTCTGATGTATTTTGCAAAGTAAATCTCCCAGGCAAATTTTAGTTAATTTAGTTGTTGTTTAGTAAATAACAATAAGGGTTCATTCACATGGATGTATGGGGGGCGTATGTACTGCCCCAAGCTTGCAGCCATACATACGTCCCCCATAGACAGCAATAGGCGCACAGAGCGATATACAGAGTCATGTCTTATCTTTCCCCCTTTGCACGGCCATACACCATGCATCTCTATGGAGATGGGAGAGGTCATCCCTCCTCCTCTCCACCACGCTGGATGTGTGCCCAGCTGGGTTACTACGGGTTGCAGTAAATGCTGCAGGGTAACCACTGAGTTCTATCCCAGTTCAGTGCCAGCTTATTGAATGAGATATAAACAAATTTCATCCACACAATTCTAAAGAAGTGGGATTGGATTCTGCAACATCCATATAAGAAACTAATATAAATGCCACATTGGAAACAAACTGGCTAGTTGTCTCTAGCCTAATATATCAACATATTACAATATCAAATTCTTTTCAGAATCATGTGTCCCAAATAGAGATGGGCGAATTTGTTAAAATTCGCTTCGTCCCGATTCGCCGAATTTTTTGAAAAAATTTGATTCGACACGAATCGAATCAAAACGAATCATGTTAAAAAACAGCCATTTCCTGGCTGCAGAGAGCCTGTAGGGTGTTGTAGAACGTTGTGCCATGCTTAAATATGCATAGGGAGCGTGGTTTGGTCTTCAAACAATGCTGTGTTTTAGTATGGCACGCACATGACAGCCACGGCTCTTAGAATCGCTTCACTCTTCACTTCCATGTGCACTTACATAGGCCAACTTCCCCAAATAAGTGAAGCAGGAACACAGCCTGACAAGGTAACGTCTGTGCCAGCTCGAAAGGACTGAGCTGAGGGCCAAGATCCCACTATCAAAGAGTGCAGTCTTTTTACACTGAGTGGCACAATGATATAGTGTGAAGGTGGCAGCAAGAGCGGCAGAGTGGCACAATGATATAGTGTGTTGGTGGCATCAAAAGCAGCAGCAGCAGGAGCCCGCAGAGTGGCACAATGATATTGTGTGAAGGTGGCATCAGTAGCAGCAGCAGCAGGGGGAGCCCACAGAGTGGCACAATGATATAGTGTTTTGGTGGAATCAGAAGCAGCAGGAGCCCGCACAGTGGCACAATGATATAGTGTGAAGGTGGAATCAGAAACAGCAAGAGCGGCAGAGTGGCACAATGATATAGTGTGTTGGTGGCATCAGAAGCAGCAGCAGGAGCCCGCAGAGTGGCACAATGATATAGTGTGAAGACGGCATCAGAAGCAGCAGCAGCAGGAGCCCGCAGAGTGGCACAATGATATAGTGTGAAGGCAGCATCAGAAGCAGCAGCAGCAGGAGCCCGCAGAGTGGCACAATGATATAGTGTGAAGGCG
>CM033641.1:68047180-68083871 GCA_019512145.1 Engystomops pustulosus | reverse complement strand
AGAAGCAGCAGGAGCCCGCAGAGTGGCACAATGATATAGTGTGAAGGCGGCATCAGAAGCAGCAGGAGCCTGCAGAGTGGCACAATGAACAGCTTGTGGAAAGGTGGCAATCAGGTAGCAGCAGGAGCCCGCAGATGGGCAAACAGAATAGTGTGAAGGTGGCATCAGAAGCAGCAGCAGGAGCCTGCAGAGTGGCACAATGATATAGTGTGAAGGCGGCATCATAAGCAGCAGGAGCCCGCAGAGTGGAACAATGATATAGTGTGAAGGTGGCATCAGAAGCAGCAGCAGCAGGAGCCCGCAGAGTGGCACAATGATATAGTGTGAAGGAGGCATCAGAAGCAGCTGGAGCATGCAGAGTGGCACAATGATATAATGTGAAGGTGGCATCAGAAGCAGCAGCAGCAGGAGCCCGCTGAGTGGCACAATGATATAGTGTGAAGGCGGCATCAGAAGCAGCAGCAGGAGCCCGCAGAGTGGCACAATAATATAGTGTGAAGGCGGCATCAGAAGCAGAAGCAGCAGGAGCCTGCAGAGTGTGTTATACAGATACAGTGTAATTTTAGCGAAAATCACTGTATAAACTATGTGGATTTCACACGTAAATCTGGCTGTAAACTAGAGCCCCAAAAAGGTATTGCAATGTGCGATATACAGATACCCCACAACTGACAGTGTAATTTCAATGAAAATCACTGTATAAACTAGGTGGATTTCACACATAAATCTGGTTGTAAACTAAAGCCCCTAAAAGTTATTGCAATGTGCGTTATACAGATACCCCCCAACTGACAGTGTAATTTCAGCGAAAATCTCTGTATAAACTATGTGGATTTCACACGTAAATCTGGCTGTGAACTAGAGCCCCCAAAAGGTATGGCAGTGTGAGTTATACAGATACCCCACAACTGACAGTGTAATTTCAGCGAAAATCACTGTATAAACTAGGTGGATTTCACACGTAAATCTGGCTGTAAACTAGAGCCCCCAAAAGGTATTCCGATGTGCGTTATACAGATACCCCACAACTGACAGTGTAATTTCAGTGAAAATCACTGTATAAACTACATGGATTTCACACGTAAATCTGGCTGTAAACTAAAGCCCCCAAAAGGTATTGCAATGTGCGTTTTACAGATACCCCAAAACTGACAGTTTAATTTTAGTGAAAATCACTGTATAAACTATGTGGATTTCACACGTAAATCTGGCTGTAAACGAGAGCCCCCAAAAGGTATTGCAATGTGCGTTATACAGATACACCACAACTGACAGTGTAATTTCAGTGAAAATCACTGTATAAACTATGTGGATTTGACACGTAAATATGGCTGTAAACTAGAACCTCAAAAAGGTATGGCAATGTGCATTATACAGATACCCCACAACTGACAGTGTAATTTCAGCGAAAATCACTGTATAAACTACATCTGGAGGGCCACCTACCTGCTCCTCTGGTTTGAAACATTTTTGGGACTGCCACATACAGGCACTCAATCTATTCCATTTTACTGCAGGGCCACCTACCTGCTCCTCTGGTTTGAACAATTTTTGGGACTGCCACATACAGGCACTCAATCTATTCCATTTTACTGGAGGGCCACCTACCTGCTCCTCTGGTTTGAAAAATGTTTGGGACTGCCACATACAGGCACTATCCAAATTAAATTGTCTCCATAGCAGCCTCCACACGTTGTCTCCATTGCTACCTCCAAAAGTCGTCCATATAGCTGCCTCCATACATCGTCCCTTTATCAAACGAGGTGTGTCAGGCAGAAATTTGGGTTGTTTTCATGGATTCCACATCAAAGTTGTTAACTTTGTCGCCACCCTGCTGTGTTATCCACAAAATATACTGGCAAACTTTTACCATTTAGGGATATTATTTCAGCGCTTCTTGCGCATCTGTTTACATTCCCCTCACCCGGCATATCCTAAACTTATAAGAACGCTACTACACTTGATCTTATACAAAAGGTTCTTAGAAGTGCTGTTTGGGGAGTAGCCTAGAGACAGGGGCTTGGATTGGCGAAAGCTCGCCTGGCAGCGGAACGCCAGCTCCATGCGCATCATGCGCTTCTTGCGCATCTGTTTACATTCCCCTCACCCGCCATATCCCAAACTTATAAGAACGCTACTACACTTAACTTGGTGCAGGCTGGGACCGAGTCTGACCCTGGGGCTGGTCATATACTGCCGACGCAGAGAATTGCGGGGCCTACCTCGGTCCAGGTCTCAAAGGCCTACTATACCTCCTCCCACCCCTCCTCCACCTCCTCCTCCTCCGAATTACCATCCGTGGGCATGGCGCCATCAGTCGGTAGCTCTAGGCACAGCAGCAGTGCCGTCGCTAAGCGACAGCAGGCGGTGCTGAAACTGCTGAGCCTAGGCGATAAAAGGCACACCGCCCAAGAGCTATTACAGGGCATTCCACATCAAAGTTGTTAACTTTGTCGCCACCCTGCTGTGTAATCCACAAAATATACTTGCAAACTTTTACCATTTAGGGATATTATTTCAGCGCTTCTTGCGCATCTGTTTACATTCCCCTCACCCGCCATATCCTAAACTTATAAGAACGCTACTACACTTGATCTTATACAAAAGGTTCTTAGAAGTGCTGTTTGGGGAGTAGCCTATAGACAGGGGCTTGGATTGGCGAAAGCTCGCCTGGCAGCGGAGCGCCAGCTCCATGCCAAGATCCAACTAACATAGTTTTAACTGCAGCACCTTTAATCTACTACTAGTTCACTGCCTCCATACATGGTCCCCTTATCAAACGAGCTGTGTCAGGCAGAATTTTGGGTTGTTTTCATGGCTTCCATGTTAACTTTGTCGCCACCCTGCTGTGTAATCCACAAAATATACTGGCAAACTTTTATCATGTACCGATATTATTTGAGCGCTTCTTGCTCACCTCCTTTGGTTCCTCTCTGCCACCCATTGGTTTGAAGCCTGAGTCCATTTAGGGTATGTCGCCATGCCACTCTCTAGCCTGCTGCCGCTGCCTCTGCATGCCGTCCCCTATAGTGTCAGGGTCAATTATTGCATGTTTTAGATGCTATCTAGCTTCATTCTGTCACTCTGTCATGGCCATGCTGTTGCCCATAATTTTGGCATAATGGTGCGATTAAGCAGCCTCAGAGGCATCCATGCATGCTGCCCCTGCTGTTTCCTGTCCATTTCCGTGGTGTTTCCATCCTTTTCTGAGGTTCCCAGGTGTTTGGCCAAGCTTCCCTGTGCAGAGCCTTGGTCCCCTTGAAAAATGCTCGAGTCTCCCATTGACTTCAATGGGGTTCGTTATTCGAGACGAGCACTCGAGCATCGGGAAAAGTTCGTCTCGAATAACGAGTACCCGAGCATTTTAGTGCTCGCTCATCTCTAGTTGCAGCCTGAATTGTGGCCAGAAAAGCTAAAATGCGCTCCTTCCATTGTAGGCCCTGCCAATTGTCCAAAAAGCAGATGATGGCCATGTTGAGTGCATTTTTCGGCACAGAAGGAACAGTGAAATACAATTTGAAGACCATTTTCTCAGTTTCCTTTACTGCATGTGACATATTGTGATTAATTATAGGAGAAAATTGCATTTTGTACCAAAAATTGCCAATTTTTGCAAGTTTTAAAAAGTAAGAATTAATCATGTGAATTTAATTTTATCACTAAATGATAAATCAACATGTTACAAAAAAAGACCCCACCAGAATGACTTGGATATGTTAAAATGTTGCAGAGTTATTCCATAAAGTATCCACATACTCCAGATTTTCAAAATCTTGCAAGGTCCTTAAGGTGCAATCACCATGGGTCCTTAAGGGGTTAAAGGAAACCAACCATCTCGGATCTACCTATGAAGGAGAGGATCTGCAAGGAAGAATGGCAGGGTATCCCCGAATCCAGGTATGAAAAACTTGTTCCATCAGTCCCAAGAAGACTCATGGCTGTTTCTACTCAATACTGAGCAAAGGGTCTGGAATGCTTAGGACCATGTGATATTTCAGTTTTTCTTGTCTCATAAATTAGTGAAAATATCTACATTTCTGTTTTTGTCTGTCAAGATGGGGTGCAGTTAACGAGTAAAAAGGGGTCTGAATACTTTCTGTACCCACTATATTTAGTAAGGCCTCAGGTACTAAGATAAATGATGAGCAATGCATGGGAGGTACCAGTCTGACCCCATCCCTTTTGTTAATTGGAATCAAACTAAGACATTATTAATAATTTGTTTTCATCTGAATAATAGAATGTCTGGAAATTCTGCAAATGAGCCCAAGGGGCTCCAGGCTGTGTAAATGTTAATGGAGCCTGGGGCCCCTTTGGTTAATTTGCATAATTTTTAAAGCCATGTCAGTGTGCCTGGTTTACAATCCTTCATCCTAGTGGTAGATGTCTTTTAATGTGGGCCAAAAAACATTCAGCACGTTATTATGTTATGAACTATATTTATTATGTATTTTTGACACTCTTTACTTTCATGCTGCCGAAAAGGGAACAGTCTGCCCTAAGCAGTAGAATCAACTGTTAGTCCCTTCCTGTGCCAAAGTAAAAACACGGAGTCAAAGACAGAACATCAAAAGGAAGTCAAAGATACATGTCATAACTAGAGATGAGCGAACATGCTCGTCCGAGCTTGATGCTCGTTCGAGCATTAGCGTACTCGAAACTGCTCGTTGCTCGAACGAATACTTCGCCCGCTCGAGAAAATGGCAGCTCCCGCCGTTTTGCTTTTTGGCGGCCAGAAACAGAGCCAATCACAAGCCAGGAGACTCTGCACTCCACCCAGCATGACGTGGTACCCTTACACGTCGATAGCAGTGGTTGGCTGGCCAGATCAGGTGACCCTGGGATAGACTAGCCGCTGCCCGCGCTGCTCGGATCATTCTGTGTCTGGATGCCGCTAGGGAGAGAGCTGCTGCTGGTCAGGGAAAGCGTTAGGGTGTTCTATTAGCTTACTGTTAGGCAGGAGTGATTCTCAAAGAACCCAACAGCCCTTCTTAGGGCTACAATAACGTTCTACTTTTTTTATTTTAATTTGCATCTTTTACCATTTTGTGAGGAATTAGCAGGGGGACTTGCTACCGTTGTGTTTAGCTCTTAGTGGCACACATATCCATAGCAAAGACCGAAGTGGAAAATTTAGGTAGGGGGGGTTGCCGAATTTGCATTAGGCACAGTCCTGCCAGTTTTTTTCCTTTCTTTTTTTTTTTTTTTTCCTTTTTATTTTACGTTTATTTTGTTTTACCTAACAATGTCATCTCATACTGTGCATAGTAGTACTGTCTTTCATACTTTGGGCTAGAACAATAGCCATAGAGAATCCCAACGGCTTTACGCTACAGTAGCGTTATATATTTGATTTCTGGTTGATGCTGCTTGGTGGCGGATTAAACTTGCAAGTGGCATCTACTAGCCAATGTGTAGCAATTTGTAGTGAGACTGACGACGCGCTTTTTTTCGCTTAGGAGTGGACGCACATATCCATGGACGAAGAACCAAGTGGGACAAATTTAGTAGGGGTTTTTGGATTTCAATTAGGGCACAGTCTGCTTCTCTGTGGTCATCCTTTTTATTATTTTACGTTTATTTTTGTTTAATAACCAGCGTCATTCCACCTCAATATCTGGCATAGTAGTGTCTTTCATACTTCGGCTAGAAATAGCATAGGAGATCCAAAAGCGGCTTAACATCCGCTGACCGTAGCGTTAATATAGTTGATTTCTTTCTGGTTGTCTGCTGCTGGCTGTCTGCCTGTGGCTGTTCTTTGCTCTGCAGTTGCATCTCCCTAGCCAATGTCAAAGCGATTTTGAGTGGAGACACTTTTGCGAACCGCGTTGTTGTGTTTTGCTTAGTGACGCACATATCCATTGCCAAGAATAGAAACAGAATGGGAAATGTTAGTAGGGGTTTTTTGGGCCTTTCAATTAAGGCACAGATTCCCCCGCCCTTCCCATTGTTGGTTTTGGTTGTCGCCTTTGTTTTATGCATGTATAATGTTAAAACGTTGGTATATTATGTGTTTAAATAACATTCAGCGTCCCTTCAATCTGGCAAGTAAAAAGTGTGCCGTTGTTCAATAAGTTGGGGCTTCACTTCCGATACTTGGCTAAAATAAGCACAGTAGAGAATTCCAAACCGCTTTGTACCGTCCATGTAATCCAAAAACCCAATCCATTACGGCTTATTACTTACTCCTGCCTCCCTACCGCCTACCAGTAGCGTTATCATTTGGATTGCGGGTGGAGCCTGCCACTGCGTCGCTGTTCTGGTTGATCTGTCTGGTGGCGTAGGTACTTGCTGCAAGGTGCATCTCTACCAATTGTCATCATTTTGTAGTGATGACTTGCGACCTATGCGTGTTATTGGCGCTTAGTGACAACGCCCATATGCCCAGTTGTCTAGCAAAGACGACTTGGGAAAATCTTAAGTAGGGGATTTTGAGATTTCAATTAGGCCTCAGTCTGCCATGTGTCACCTTTTTATTTTACTATTATTTTGTTTCACTAACTCAGCGTCATCCGGATCATCTGGCATAGTAGTGTGCTTTCATACTTGGCTAGAAATAGCCCGCACTAGGTAAATCCAAACGGCTTACCGCCTACAGTAGCGTTATATGATTTTTGGATTTCTGGTTGGATCTCATAGCTTTTGGCCTTGTACTTGCAGCAGTGCAATCTACTGCCAATTGGGCGCAATTTGGTAGTGAGACTTTCATGCGACCACGCTGTGTTGTTTGCGCTTAGTGCCGCTACATATCCAATTGCAAAGTCACCTGAAGTGGAGGAAACTTTTAGTAGGGGCGTTGGATTCATGTAGATACTCAATTAGGTCGACAGTCGGCCATTTGCTCCCTTTGTTATGATTTACGTATGTTTTATTGTGGTTAATAATCTCAGCCTACTAGCAGCTCATCGTCATCTCTGCATAGTAGTGTTGTCGACTGGTTCCACTATACGTTGCTAGCAAATAGGGCCATAGGCGAATCCAAACGTGCTTCGCTCCAGTCCTTTAGAAGTATTTGACTTTCGGGTGACTCACGTGGCTGTACAGGTCTGGCAGTGCATTCTAAATCTAACTTATTCTAAACTACACTATCCATTGTTCCAGCATTTATTTGTATAGTGAAGTGTACTTTATGCAGAACCCTTGCCCCATCCGCGTGTGAAGGTTTTTGGGCGCTCTAGTGAACGCAACATTAATCCATTTGCAAAGAACCGAAAGTTGGAAAAATTTGAGTAGGGGTTGGATGTTCAATAGGGCAAAAAACAGTATAACAGCCCCCCCCCCCTGCCTTTTCTTTGTCCCCTTTCTTTTTATTTTAACTATTTTCCGTTTATATTGGTTATAACAACGACGTTGGGAGTATTTGTTTAATACGCGGTGGTCCCTCCCTACCTTCTATTATCCCCTCTTCGGTTTTTCATTTAATCATTCCATCTACTTTGGGCTAAACTAGCCATAGCAGATAGGATAGCCATTGTTTTTGGTTTTAAAAAACGCAAAAAACACAAAAAAAAAAAACAACACAAAAAACAGAAAAGAAAAAAAATTTAACGCTTATAAACCCCCATTTGAAAAATTTTAACCCGAGGGGTAGGGGTAAGAGGACGAGGGCGGGGACTGGGCGTCCACCTACTGACAGGGGTCGAAAGGCCTGTGTTCCCCCCTGGCCGGGCGTGCAGACACACACAGCCTTGTATGAGGAGCAGGGAAACGCCGCCAAGAACAACTCCCTAGGTCATGTCGAAGGTTCTGGCGACTCGTGTTGTAGAGCAACTTTGAGGCCAGAACAGGTGCGTAACAGGTCAGGTATGGTCGTGGATTGCGACAATGCTTCGGGAGCTAATTTGTCCACCAGTCAGTCTTACCACGAAGTCACACCAATGTTAACACCAGAAATCCGCCGACTATCCTCATTCTCCGCTCCTGTACCCCCTCACCTGCCGCCAGCCTCTCCTCGGCCTCAACCCCTCATCCTTAGTCTTCCCCAGTCTCCAGGAAATTTGACATTTTAAGAAACGGCATCTCTGAGGAACTGTTTCTGGAACCTTTCCAACGTCACAAAAGAACCACTTGTCCGGTTGCTTGCTGAGCAATTCCGATGCCCAGGTGTTTTCCATCCACATCACAGTATGTGGGGTTTGTGGGACATTATGGGGGGAGGGGCTCTCTTGCATCGATAGTGGACGTAGGTGTAAAGAGGTGTCACCGATCGTATGAGTGAGTACTACGCCAGTGTCAGAACAGTGGGGAAGTTGTGTCAGGTACAGGAGGAAAAGGTCCGAGGGGGGAGCAGATGTGAGGCTGATCGAGAGGATAGAATGAGTTGGGTGACAGACCCAGGCGGGTTTGAGAGGACGCCTGGATGACACGTAGTGCTTTCTGGAGACGGAGAGAGAGTCTCCCAGCCAGAATCAGGTTGGATAAGAGCAGTGGTTGGGTCCAAGTACGGAGAGGCAAGGCCATGAAGCTGTGTTGCTCAGCGCAACCACCAATGTGTCAACTAGTTATGAGAAGCCTCCCAGTGGCAGGGGCTCTTGCGCGAGGGTGATCTGTCAGAATTCCTAGGAGGTTTCTTTAAGGGAACAACCGGATGACCGACGACACTGTGCGTGTGCAACATGTGCCAAACCAGTGCCTCAGCGGGGGTTCCCCACTACTAGCTTAACTACCACCCCAGTATGCGCAGGCATATGAATGCTAACACGTCCACTGCATTGGCAAAACAAGCCCGTCACTCGCGGCCGTTTTAGCTAAGTCCACACCACTTGCTCCTTCTCCCTGTGTCAAGCTATAGTCAAGCGCCCCGCTGGGCCCAGGGACCACTTGTCACAAAAAACCCCATCGTCGCCTCCAACGATCCTACCACAGCATCCGATCTCACGCAACGTTCAGCTCTCCATACCCCAGACGCTGGAGCGGAAACGCAAATAAGTGCAAGGGCCCCCGCGCAACGGACGCAAGCCATTATGTGCACATCCCAGGATTGTGCTTAGCCCTGAATGCTGCCCCTATGAGCTAAGTATAGGAACCGAGGCCATTCGCACCTTTTCGAACCTCATGGCGGCGGGGCACGCCACCTCCCTCGGGATGCGGAACAAACGGCATCCCCTCTATCGCCACTAGCACTTTGCTCCTTTTATTATCGATTCTCCCCGATGTGCCGTCCCAGCCCGGACAACCAGCAACTGTGTCAGAAGTCATCATCACCCGTGCACTGACTCAACCGGCCGTTTCCTGACAAGGTCCAATCCACCGTGAAACCACGGCACGTGGACTGTGCCTGTAGCCGGCAAGGCCACTATATATCAGCTGGACGGCAAAACATTTAGGTTTTAACTAGTGGTGAGCTGGGAGCCCCGCGTCCTGACCCTTGGGGCTGTGGTCATATACTTACTATCCTTACTCTAACTTGAGCTCTTACTTGGCTATGTACTGGATATAACTGGGTATCTTTACAATCCTTGGTACTTAATAACTTCCTTTGGTTGCCCCGATCCTCTCCGCAGTATTTGCTGGTCCTATCCACCTCGTCCCAGGTTGTTGCAGGCCGCATGCCTCCTCCCGTCCTTCCCAACCCCTGCCTCTCCCTCCTCCCCCCTTCTTCCTGCCTCCCACATACCCCATCCTTCCTCCCTCCTCCCTCCTCACCTCCTCCTCCTCCTCCCCTCCCTCCTCCTCCTCCTTCCGTCCGCCCCTCGCTCTCCCCCCCCCCCGTCCTCCGTCCCATTCCTCCTCCCTCCACCTCGCCATACGCCACCCAGCGCCGCCTGCCCTCCACCCGACCGCAACCCCCGAACCGCGCACGTACCCTTCACGGCCAGCCCGTAGAGGGAATTATAGCCCCGTTGACCTTTCACCATCCGTCCCTCCTCTCTACCTCCTACCGTCCATCCTATGTTATTTTTATTTTGTTATTCCATCAGCTATGCGCCATCAGTCTCGTTAGCTCTAGTCACAGCAACAAGTGGCCGTTTCTAAGCCGGTAAACCAATCAGGCGTTGCTCAAAACTAGCCTTGAAGGCCTAGGCGATAAAATCAGCAGGCCTGATCTAAAACATACACCGCCCAAGTAGCTATTCAAACAATCACCGGCTATCACGGCTGCATACTGATCATGTGGCATGGTGGGCACCCGCTGGAAAACACTGGAAAGCCACCAGGCATGGTTGTGTGGGGACAACGGCCGTCCTGGTGGCGGCCTACTGCAACTCGGCCAGACTGATCTACATTGTGCCTATGCCTGGCCCATCGTGTTTTAAATCTGTAGTTCAGCGTTTTCCTTTCCCCTCATACATCCCCAATCTTGGTCAATTTGCTCACGAAGGATGTGGCCCGCTCTGTGCGCATTTCGGAAGTCACAGCACGATCTTTTGCGCACTCTCAGGGCAGCCGCAGCGCCCGCCCCAACTGCTGCCTGCGCCCCCGCTCACCGTACTGTTTTTGTGCGAACGTCCCACGATGTGATTCTAACGACTGACCAAGATGTGTTACCAGAGTTTACCCAGCAAGCGCCGAGCCATTGTATACTGCAATGTCAACTCTATTCGCCCCAGAAACCTCGGTAGTCAGGTCAGTACCAGTCTTCCTCAAGTCTAACAGATGAGGATTGGACGTGGATGTCTAGAATAATCTGTCGGTGCTGAGTAGCTTTGAGGAGTCACCAACAGAATGGTCAGTGGCGATTGTTGCCGCCTATCATCAGATCAGCCTCACACCTATCCCCGCTTGCTTGGCCTGTGGTTAGAAAAAAACTTTGATCAGCATGAAATTCGGAAATGCTTGCCTCGTCACAGAGACGGAGGGAAGAAAGATTACCCACTTTGTCACATATATGCCAATAAGCATAAACCCTTAGGTAGGATGGTAATAAAGCTTTTGTGGTCGTTTCCTCCTCTCATCTTCTTCTCAAGCGCATATCGTAGGAGTTGAGGTGAGAGTAAACACATTGGAGGAGTCCGAGGAGGAGAATTTGGCGAGTAAGACCCACAGAGGGGACCATTTGTTGAGCCTCCTCTTTACTGTTTCCAATTTTCACGTTTTGAGGCAGAAGAAAGAGGAGTTTTTTGGATGCGGAATGATTGTTGGAGGAGGAGAACCTGGACAGTCAGAGGGCCAGTTGGGGGAGTGAATTCTTAACGCGTTGGTACGTCGTGATTTACCACTCTAACATCTTCCGTCCTTCTTCTTGCGCATCCACTGTCATATTTCATGACTCGTCTGTTGTCTGCCCTCTTCCCTTTCCCCTCAGGTCGTATTCCAGACTTTATTCCCCACTTCCAGCACCGTTATCTGGGTGTTCACCATCTCCTGGACCCACGGTACAAGCAAAATCTTTATTTCCATTTCCACTCTCAAACTCACCCTGCAGAGGAGAAAGGAGTGTGAGAATGGGCATGAATAACCCAGCAGGGTGCCCTGGTAGCCCAAGCCCTTGAACAGTATTTTCCTTCTGAACCCAACATATGCCGCGCGAGCTCTAGCGGCATCGGTGCGTAGTTTCTTTCTCTACGCTCATCTGTCTTGGACAAGTAGCCGAGAGGAGAGTAGGCGAAGCAGCACGCTTGTCAGCCACTTGGCAATGGTCACGCTTTACAAGGGCCTTTTTGTGCAGCTTATTTCACCACCACCGACGCTCCCCTCCCCCGCGCCCGCAATCCCTGTTCCCCCCCCTTCTGCTCCCCCCCAGTCCTCGGCAGAGTAGGGCTATCTTTACGTAAAGATGGTGAGGGAGTACGTAAGCTGACCATAACCATCGTCCTACAATGAATCACACAGCTTCCCTACAAAACAACTTAACTTGGGTTTTCAAAGCTGGACTGTGTGCACGAAACTGGGCGCTGTAACGCCTGTGGGACCGCTGTGTTCTGCGCTTAGTGGCGCACATATCCATAGCAAAGGCTGAAGTGGCAAAATTCAGTAGGGGTTGGATTTCTATTAGGCAATAACTCAGTGTCATCTCATCTGGCATAGTAGTGTGCTTCCTTTGATACTTGGCTAGAAAATAGCCATAGCAATAGGATAGGATTGTTTGGTTTTAAAAACTCAAAAAAAAACAAAAAACACAAAAAAAAAAAAAAAACACAAAAAAATTTCAAAATTTCCTGTTTTTAAGCACAACTCAAGAAAATTAATAAACCTTTTTCCACCACCATCTCATATACGAGGTATTGTGCGCTATGTAGCGTATTTTATTCTTTTTATTTTTGCTCTTTGACCCCACATGTACTCCTGTAATTTTGAGGTACCTGGTAATGTTCGAGGCTCAATTCCAGGCCTGCTCCTTCAAGTGTTCACAAGCATCTATTCTAATTCTTAATTTAGAAGAGACATCCACCTACTCATTCACACGGCCTTTATGGCCCTGATATAAAGATGTGCGGTTAATGGAACACTGACCGCTCAACTGAAGGGAGATATATGACATATTGAGTCCAACTGGTCCTACGGAACCTCTACTGTACGACCTGTCCAAGCCTGTTTACCAGCTGCTTCTGATTCTTCCTTCTACATGCCACCCCTCTAGCTGCAAGGGACACACTGCAGCATTACTTTATAGTTAATTTGAATGATTCCGTTATTTGTTAATTATTAGAGCTGAGCGAACATGCTCGTCCGAGCTGATGCTCGTCGAGCATTAGGTACTCGAAACTGCTCTTTACTCGGACCGAAATACTTTCGGCCGCTCGAAAAATGGCAGCGCCGCGTTTTCTTTTTGGCGGCCAGAAACAGAGCCATCACAAGCCAGGAGACTCTGCACTCACCCAGCATGACGTGGTACCCGTACATTTCGATAGCAGTGGTTGGCTGGCATATCAGGTTGACCCGGGGAGAGACTTCCGCTGCCGCGCTGCTCGGATCATTCTTCTCTGGTGCCGCTAGGAGAGAGCTGCTGCTGGTCAGGGAAAGCGTTAGGGTGTTCTATTAGCTACTGTTTAGGCAGGAGTGGATTCTCAAAGAACCCAACAGCCCTTGTGGGCACAAGAACAGGTCTACTTTTTTTATTTTTTAATTGCATCTTTACCATTTTGTGAGGAATTAGCAGGGGCTTGCTACCAGTTGTGTTTAGCTCTTAGTGGCACACATACCATAGCAAAACCGAAGTGGGAAAATTCAGTAAGTGGGATTTCTATTGGGAAATAACTCATGTATTCTCATCTGGCATAGTAGTGTGCTTCCTTTGATACTTTGGCTTAGAATAAGCCATGGGAATACAACGAGCTTCTTTGTAAAGCCTACAGTATCGTTCTATATATTTGATTATCTTGTTGATCTGCTGGTGGACTGTTTTCTTCATGCAGTGCATGTACTGCCAATTCTGAGCAATTTTGGTATTGAGCTATGCGACCCGCATGTTTTCTCGCTAGTGGCCACTAAAGAAATCGGCAAGAGCCACGTTAACACCCTTCCTGTTGCCCACCTGCTTCTTACATTCTGTGCATTTCGTCTCTCTTCCCTCCCTCGCTTTTACTCTCAGCGTCCTTCCGCTTCTTTTTCTTCCATTTTCTCCGTGTTTGATTGGCTTCAAATAAGCCATAGGAGAATACAAAGCATCTTCTTGAAGCCACAGTTTAGCGTTCTATACAGCTTTGATTTCCCTGGTTGATCGGCTTGTGATACTGAGTTTCTGCAGTGCTGTACTTGCCAATTCCTGGAGGCAAAAAAAATATTGTAGATAGACTTGCGACCACTGTGTTCGCGCATTAGCTGCCGCACATAACACCAAGCAAAGGCCGAAGTGGCAAATCAGTAGGGTTTAGGAAATTTCTATTAGGCATACTCAATGTGATCATCCACCGTCGGTCATACGTAACACATGGTTCTTCCTTTTACTACTTTTCTTTTCCAGCATTGGCTAACCCGATCGGGGGGGGGGGGAGGAGCGTCCCTGGGTGCGGATCCGCATCCCATGGATCCAGGCCTCGATTCTCTTTGGTCCGCACTTCCTAAGCAGGGTACTTCCTATCTTTTGATTCTGGTTGACTCTGCTGGTGCTGGTAGTTTCTGCATGCATGTACGTGCCAATTATCTGAGCAATGTTGTAGTGAACTTGCGACCGCTGTGTTCTGCTCTTAGTGTACCACATACTCCATACAAAAGGCCGATGGGGAAAATTAGTAATGCGCTTGTGATTTCTATTATGCACGTAACTCATTTTCCACTCACTCCTCTGTCTTACGTCGTGTTTTCTTCCTTTTTCTACTTTTCTCTCCACCTCTCTCCTCTTCTGATGCGCTCCCCCCCCGGGCCACGCTTCCTTGAGCCTCCAGTAGCGTTCTATATATTTGTTTCTGTTGATCCTGCTTGTGGCCTGTACGTTCTGCCAGTGCATGTAGATTGCCCATTCTGACAATTTGTAGGAACCTGCACCCCCTTGGTTTTTCTTTCTGCGCCTAGAGTGGTCGCACATATCCATCACAAACGGCCGAGTGGGAAAATTCAGTAAGGGCTTGGATTTCTATTAGCATCACTCAGTGTTCATCTCATCTGACCTCCGTCCTTTTGCTTTTGGCGTGTTTATCCACTTTTCTGTGTCTCGCACCCTGCTCCCCTCTTTCCGCGTCCTCCTCCCCTACTTCTTTCCTCCTCCCTTCTAACTTGTCTCTCTACTGATGTTCTTTCTGTTTTCTTTGCTGGTGCTGTACGTTTTCTTCTGCAGTGCCTGTACTTGCCATTTTGGAGCAATTTGTAGTGAGACTTGCGATCCCTCCCCCCCCCCAATAACGAAAAAAAAGAAAACCCCCCCCTGCCCCCGCCGCCCCCCCCCCCGCGTCCCCCCCCCCGCCCCCCGCTGCCCCCCACCGCGCGCCCCCCTTCGCTGTGTTCTGCGCTTATGGCGCACTAGTCATAGCAAGGCCGAATGTGGCAAATTCAGTAGGGTTGGATTTCTATTAGGCATAACTCATTGTCCTCATCATCTGTTTCATAAGTAGTTGTGCTTCCTCTTGAAATCTCTGGTCTAAAAATAGCCATAGGAGAATACAAACAGCTTACTTGAAAGCCTACTGTAGACATGTTCTTATATTTGATTTCTCTTAGATTTCATGCTTGGTGGCGTTAAGTATTCTGCCGGTGCATTACTCGCCAATTCTGACAATTTGAGTGAGACTTGCGACCGTGTGTTCTGCGCCTATGGCTCACAATTCCGAATAACAAAGGCCAGACGTGGGAAATTCAGTGGGGTGTGAATTTCTATTAGGCAAAGTAAGCTCAGTGTCATCTCATCTGGCATAGTAGTAGTCTTCCCGTTGATACTTGCTAGAAAATAGTCCATAGGAGAATACAACGCTCTTGAAGCCTACAGTAGCGTCTATATTTGATTTTTCTGGGTGTATCTGCTGGTGGCTTAGTTTCTGCATTTTCAGCGGCATATACTTCCAATTCTGAAGCTATTTTGTATTGGACTTGCGACCAGACTGTGTTCTGCGCTTAAGTGGCTCAACCATGATCCAAGCAAATGCTCGAATGCAAATTCAAGTAGGGGTTGATTCTTTTAGGCAATAACATCATGTCCATCTCTATCTGGCCTGTAGTGTGCTTCCTTTGTCTTGGACTAAAAATAAGCACATAGGAACACAATCAGAACGCTCTTGACAGCCTACAGTATCGTCTTTATATTTGATTTCTGGTTGATCTGCTGGATGCATGTAAGTTTCTGCAGTGCATGTCTTGGCCAATGTCTGAGCAATTCTGGTTGTGAACTTTCGACCGCCTTTTATCCTGCGACTTATGGGTCGCACATCTCCATAGCAACGCCTTGAATTTGGAAAATTCAGTAGGGTTGGATTTCTATTGGCAATCCACTCGTGGTCATCTCATCTGACCATAGATAGTGTGCTTCTTTGATACTTGGCTAGAAAATAGCCATACGGAAATCCAACAGCTTCGTGAAGCCTACAGTACTTCTATATATGTTGATTTTCGGGGATCTGGCTGGTTGCTGTAGTATTTCTGCGAGCAATTTGAGTGAGACTTGCCGGACCGCCTGTGTTCTGCGCTTAGTGGCGCAAAATCTCCTAGCAAAGGCCGAAGTGGCAAATTCAGTAGGGGTTGGATTTATTAGGCACTAACTCAGTGTCATCTCATCTGGCATAGTAGTGTGCTTCCTTTGATACTTGGCTAGAAAATAGCCATAGCAATAGGATAGGATTGTTTGGTTTTAAAAACTCAAAAAAAAACAAAAAACACAAAAAAAAAAAAAAAACACAAAAAAACACAAAAAAAAACAAAAAGAAGTAAAAAAAAAAAAAAAGTTATAACTCTCATTTTAAAAATGTTTAACCCGAGGGCTAGGGGTAGAGGACGAGGGCGGGGACGTGGGCGTCCAACTACTGCAGGGGTCAGAGGCCGTGGTCCTGGGCGGGGTGAGACACCACCTGCTGATGAGGGAGCAGGGGAACGCCGCAGAGCTACACTCCCTAGGTTCATGTCTGAAGTTACTGGGACTCGTGGTAGAGCACTGTTGAGGCCAGAACAGTGCGAACAGGTGATGTCGTGGATTGCTGACAATGCTTCGAGCAATTTGTCCACCACCAGTCAGTCTTCCACGCAGTCCACCCATGTCACCGAAATCCCCACTCCTCCAGCTCCTGCACCTCAGCCTCCTCCCCCCCAGTCTGCCCCCTCCCAGGAAAATTTGGCATTTGAACCGGCATACTCTGAGGAACTGTTTTCTGGACCCTTCCCACAGTCACAAACCACTTGTCCAGTTGCTGCTGAGCAATTTTCCGATGCCCAGGTTTTCCACCAGTCACAGTCTGTGGGTGATGATGACCTTCTTGACGTAGTGGAAGTGTGTAAAGAGGTGTCCGACGATGAGGAGACACGGTTGTCAGACAGTGGGGAAGTTGTTGTCAGGGCAGGAAGTCCGAGGGGGGAGCAGACTGAGGGATCGGAGGATGATGAGGTGACAGACCCAAGCTGGGTTGAGAGGCCGGGTGAACACAGTGCTTCTGAGACGGAGGAGAGTCCTCGACCTGAACAGGTTGGAAGAGGCAGTGGTGGGGCCAGACGGAGAGGCAGGGCCAGAGCTGGTGCATCAGCGCCACTGTCAACTAGTGAAGCTCCCGTGGTGAGGGCTCTTGCGGCGAGGGCTAGATCTTCAGAAGTGTGGAGGTTCTTTAAGGAAACACCGGATGACCGACGGACTGTGGTGTGCAACATTTGCCAAACCAGGCTCAGCAGGGGTTCCACCACTACTAGCTTAACTACCACCAGTATGCGCAGGCATATGAATGCTAAGCACCCCACTCAGTGGCAACAAGCCCGTTCACCTCCGGCCGTGCACACCACTGCTCCTTCCCCTGTGTCAGCTGCTAGTCAGCCCCCTGCCCAGGACCCTGGCACAAAAACCCCATCGTCGCCTCCACGATCCTCCACAGCATCCACCAGCGTTCAGCTCTCCATACCCCAGACGCTGGAGCGGAAACGCAAATATAGTGCAACCCACCCGCACGCCCAAGCCCTTAATGTGCACATCTCCAGATTGCTTAGCCTGGAGATGCTGCCCTATAGGCTAGTAGAGACCGAGGCCTTTCGCAACCTCATGGCGGCGGCCGCCCCTCGGTATTCGGTCCCCAGCCGCCACTACTTTTCCCGATGTGCCGTCCCAGCCCTGCACCAGCACGTGTCAGACAACATCATCCGTGCCCTGACCAACGCCGTTTCTGACAAGGTCCACCTGACCACGGACACGTGGACGAGTGCTGCCGGGCAGGGCCACTATATATCGCTGACGGCACATTGGGTTAACTTGGTGGAGGCTGGGACCGCATGCCGTCCCCTATAGTGTCAGGGTCAATTATTGGATGTTTTAGATGCTATCTAGCTTCATTCTGTCACTCTGTCATGGCCATGCTGTTGCCCATAATTTTGGCATAATGGTGCGATTATGCAGCCTCAGAGGCATCCATGCATGCTGCCCCTGCTGTTTCCTGTCCATTTCCGTGGTGTTTCCATCCTTTTCTGAGGTTCCCAGGTGTTTGGCCATTCTGTCACTCTGTCATGGCCATGCTGTTGCCCATAATTTTGGCATAATGGTGCGATTAGGCAGCCTCAGAGGCATCCATGCATGCTGCCCCTGCTGTTTCCTGTCCTTTTCCGTGGTGTTTCCATCCTTTTCTGAGGTTCCCAGGTGTTTGGCCAAGCTTCCCTGTGCAGAGCCTTGGTCCCCTTGAAAAATGCTCGAGTCTCCCATTGACTTCAATGGGGAGCCCACCCAAAAGATATTGCAATGTGTGTTATACACAGGGGCCGATTCTCCGATTCTAGCATTTTTGCTGCCTGAGGCGAATATGAAAATGCTTGCCCCCCCCCAACCCGCTACATGTAAGTAAATGGGAAAACTTTACTAACAATTAACAACCCTACAGACAGCTTCCTGACACTGTGTGAATGCACTACAGAAGCTGGGAGGCTATAGTGGAACATCTAGTACGTATAGATGACAATCTTTCCATTCAGGAGGGACTTTTATTCCGGGTTCTCCAATCCATGACGTATCATGTGAGTTCAAGGCCCGGATGATCTTCGCTCCGTCGCAGGCATTCTCAACCGGCGTCCATAAAAATACCACAGCACTCAGTATGAAGTATATACCCCTCAGCAACCAACTGGACCGCCTCTTCCCCACATATAAACACCCTTCATTATCCCTGCTCTCATATATTTAAGGCCTCGTTATTCACCCACCAAATTAAATTATAACAGCCCCCTTATAAGATCCCCTACAGCTTAAATAAAAATCTGGACCAACAGTTACAAGCCCCCCAGCTTAGAAATATAATGTATCCCCATATTAATCCACCTCCGTTAGAACCTATACTGTATCACATATAATCCCCACAGTTAGTAATTGTACCCCATATACATCCCCCCAGCTTAGTAAATGACGATCCCATATACATCCCCCAGCTTTAGTAAATAACTGTACCCATATACATCCCCAGTGAGCCCCTAATATACGATCCATATCATCTCCCCAGCGTAGTAATATACTGTATCCCAATACAGCCCCCCGCTAGTAAATACTGTACTCCATATACATCTCCCCCAGCTTAGAATAACTGTATCCCATAACAGCCCCCCAGCCTTCAGTAAGATACTGTATACCATAGACAGCCCCCAGCATTAGAAATCCTGTATCCCCATATACAAGCCCCCCAGCTTAGTAATATACTGGACCCCATATACAGCCACCCCCAGATTAGTAATATACTGTACCCTATACAGCCCCCAGACTTAGTAATATACGTATCCATATACAGCCCCCCAGCTTAGTAGCAGATGTATCCCATATACCAGCCCACCAGCTAGTAATATACTGTACCCATATACAGCCCCCCAGACTTATACTATACGTACCCCATATACAGCCCCCCAGTCTTAGTAATAATTTTTACTGTACCCCATATACAGACCCCCCGCTTAGTGATATACTGGATCCATCTACAGCCCCCCAGCTTTAGATATACTGCTATCCCCTATACTTCCCCGCTTAGTAATATACTGATCCCATATACCGCCCACAGCTAGTAATATACTGTCCCCAGATCATCTCCCCAGCTAGTAATATACTGTCCCCATATACAGCCCCCCAGCTTAGTAATATACTGCTAACCATATACATCCTCCCAGCTTAGTAATTTATACTGGATCCCATATACATCCTCCAGCTAGTAATAACTGTATCCCCATATACAGCCCCCAGCTTAGAATATACTCGTATCCCATATACATCTTCCCCAGCTTAGTACGCTACTGTATCCCATATAATAGCCCTCCCAGGCTTAGTAATATACTGTACCCAATATACATACCCAGCTTAGTAATATACGATTCCCATATAAATCCCCCCGCTTAGTACTATACTGTATCCCACTATAACCTATACAGCCCCCAGCTTAAGTGAATATACTGTATCCATATACATCCTCCCCGCTCGTAAGAACTGTACCCCATAGACATCCCCCAGCTTAGTAAGATACTGGATCCCATATACCCATATACGGCCCCAGTTAGACAATATACTGTACACCCATATACATCCCCCCAGACTTAGTAATATACTGTACCCCCCATAGACATCCACCGCTTAGTAATATAATGGAACCCATATACAGACCAGCCACAGCAGAGTAAATACTGTATCCCATATACAGCCCCCAGCATTAGGAATAACGGTATCCATATACATCCCCAGACTTAGTTAATCTACTGTTATACCATATCCAGCCCCCCAGACTTGAGTAATATACTGTAATCCCATATACATCCCCAGCATTAGTAACTATACTTTACCCATATACATCCACCCAGAGTAGTAAGATACTGTATTCCCATATACCCAATACACACCAGCTTAGTGATATATAATATATAGCATCCCCCCCCAGTATAAAATATAGGAGCCCTGGTCCCAAAAATTAATCTACATATAAGCAACACCCCCCATAGTATAAAATGAATTATGGCCCATATGATATATATCAGAGCCCCAGCACCACGGAGGAACGGGGGGGCGAGCCCAGAGGGCCCCCGAGAGAGCGGCCCTCCACCAGGAGGAAGGCGAGGAGCGACATGGAAGGAAAAGACGGGAAAAACAGAAGAAAAGCCGACGGCTACCGGCGCAGCTAGCGCTGCTCCCTAATGCGCGGCTCCGGTCTTCACGCGGCATTCACACGGTCTTGCATGTGAGACGACGGCTCCGCAGTGAAACAGGCGCATGACGTTCATGACGCCTGTGTCATGCTTAGGCGGAAGCGCCGCAGTGCCGGAAGGCGCTGGTCGCTCCGCTATTAAATCGCGGCCTGTGTCTTAAAGAGACAGGCGCGATTTATTAGCTGCCAGTGGGCGATTAGGGCGTTAAATGGACGCCGAATCGCTCAAATTTGAGAGCGGCAAATTTCGCCGCCCTTTACAGGGACCCGATACTGCCGCCTGATGCGAGATCTCAATCGCCTAATGGCAGATGGCGGCCCTGGTTATACGATTACCCAATCTGACAGTGTAATTCAGCAAAAATCACGTATAAACTATGTGGATTTCGCCCGTAAATTGGCTGTTAAACTAGAGCCCACAAAAAGTATTGCAATGTGCGTTAGACAGATTCCCCCCTGATTACCTACAACTGACCAGTGTCATTTCAGCGGAAAATCACTTTATAAACTATGTGGAGTTCCACGGAAATCTGGCTGTAAACTAAAGCCCCAAAAGGTATTGACAATGTGCGTTTCAGATACCCAAAACTGACAGTTATTTTAGTGAAATCACTGTACTAAACTTGTGGATTTCACCCGTAATCTGGCTTGTAAAGGAGCCCCCAAACAGGTATTGCATGATGCGTTATACAGGATACACCAAAACTGACAGTGTTTTCAGCAAAATCACGTATAAATGATGTGGATTGAAATGTAAAATGGCTGTAAACTAGATCAAAACTAAGGTTATTGCCAAGTGCGTTATACAGAACCAGCAACAACTGCGTGTAATTTACAGAAAAATCACTGTATAAAACTAGGTGGATTCACAAAGTCCCAGTATGGCTGTAACTAGACACCCAAAAGATATGGCAATGTGCGTTAACAGATACCTGCAAAACTGACCCGTGTAATTTCAGCCCCCCCAAAAATCCAATGTATAAACTATGTGGATTTCGCACGTTAAATCTGGGTGTAATAGAGCCCACAAAAAGGTATTGCATGTGCGTTATCCAGATTAACCCACACACACTGACAGTGTAATTTCAGCGAAAATCACGGTATGAACTATGGTGGATTTTCACAAATAAAATCTGGCTGTAAACTAGAGCCCCAAAAAAGGTATTGCAATGTGCGTTATACAGATACCCACATTGACAGTGTAATTTCAGCAAAAAATCACTGTATAAACTATGTGGATTTCGCCAACGTAAATCTGGCTGTAAACTAGAGCCCACAAAGGTATTGCAATGTGCGTTATACAGATACCCCAAATGACAGTGTAATTTCAGCGAAAATCACTGTATGACACTATGTGATGTCACACATAAATCTGGCTGTATGTAAAATAGAGCCCCCAAAAACAGGTATTGCAATGTGCGTTACCAGATACCCCACAACTGACAGTGTAATTTCAGCGGAAAATCACGTATAGACAGTGGATTTCACACGTAACCGGGCTGTAAACGAAGAAACAAAGGTATGGCAATGTGGTTATACAGATACCCAACATCTGACAGTGTAATGTCAGCCAAAACTCACTGCGTATAAAACTATGTGGATGTCGCACGTTAAATCTGGCTGTCAAACTAGAGCCCACAAAAAGTATGGCCCAATGTGCGTTATACAGATACCCTACAACTGACAGTGTCATTCAGCCGAAAATCCACTGTAATAAACTATGTGGATTGAACATGTAAAACTGGCTGTAAACTAGATCCACAATAAGGATTTGCACTGTGCGTTTATACAATATACCCCACAAACTGACAGTGTTAATTTCAGCGCGAAAATCACGTATGAAACTATGGGGATTTCACCCATAAAATCTGGCTGTAAACTAGAGCCCCCAAAATGTAGGGCAATGTGCGTTATACAGAGACCCCACAACTGACAGTGTAATTTCGCGAAAATCACTGTACGACTTGTGAATTCACACGTAAAACGGGCTGTAAAAGAGAGCCCCCAAAAGGTATGGTAATGTGAGTTATACAGATACCCACAACTGACGTGTTAATTTCAGTAAAAATCACTGTATAAAAACTAGGTGGATTTAACCGTAAATCTGGCTGTAACAGAGCCACCCAAAAGATATTGCAATGTGGTACTAAGAAACCCCACATCTGGACATGTGTAATTTCAGCAAAAAATCACTGTATAAACTATGTGGATTCGCACCGTAAATTGGATGTAAACTAGAGCCCACAAGGTTATGGCAATGTGCGTTATACAGATACCCTAAACTGACATGTCATTTTCAGCGAAAATCACGTATTTTAAACTATGTGGATTTGACATTAAAACTGGCTTGTAAACTAGATCACATAAGGTATTGCCATGTGCGTTATACAGATACCCCACAATGACAGTGTAATTCAGCGAAAATCACTGTATGGAAGTAGGGGATTTCACACATAATCGGCTGTAAACTCGAGCCCCCCCCAAAAGGTATTGCAATGGGGTTATACAGATACCCACAATGACAGTGTAATTTCGAGCGAAAAATCACTGATAAAACTAGTGGATTTCAACACGTAATCTGGCTGTAAACTAGAGCCACCAAAAGGATATTGCAATGTGCTGTTATACAGTACCTACAACTGACAGTGTCTATTCAGCGAAAATCACTGTATAAAACTAGGGATTTTGACATGTAAAACTGGCTGTAAACTAGATCCACAAAAGGTATTGCAATGTGCGTTATACAGATACCCACAAACTGACAGTGTAATTTCAGCGAAAATCACTGTATAACTATGTGGATTTCACACATGTAAAACTGGGCTGTAAACTAGAGCCCCCCAAAAGGATGCAATGTGCGCTATAACAGATCCCCAAAACTGACAGTGTAATTCAGCGAAAATCACTGTTATAGACTATGTGGATGTCACAAGAATGGCGTAAACGAGAGCCACCAAAAGGTAGTGCAATCGGCGTTATACAGATACCCCACAACTGACAGTGTAATTTAAGAAAATCACTGATAAACATGGGGATTTCCACGTAAATATGGCTGTAAATAGAGCCCACAAAAGTATTGCAATGTGTGTTATACAGATACACCTACAACTGACGTGTCATTTCAGTGAAAATCACTGTATACTATTGGGATTGACAGGGTAAAACTGGCTTGTGAACTAGAGCCCCCAAAGGTATGGCAATGTGAGTATACAGATACCCCATAAGACAGTGTAATTTCAGCGAAAATCACTGAAAAAATTGTGGATTTCACACGTAAATCTGGCTGTAAACTAGAGCCCCAAAAGGTATTGCAATGTGCGTTATACAGATACCCCACAATGACAGTGTAATTAATGAAAATCACTGTCTAAAACTAGTGGATTTCACACATAAATCTGGCTGTAAACTAGAGCCCCAAAAGGTATTGCAATGTGTGCGATAACAGATACCCCACAACTGACAGTGTAAGTTCAAAAATCACTGTATAAACTATGTGGATTCACACGTAAATCTGGCTGTGAACTAGAGCCCCCAAAAGGATTTGCAATGTGCGTTATACAGATACCCAAACTGACAGTGTAATTTCAGAGAAAATCACATGGTAAACTATGTGGATTTCACACGTAAATCTGGCTGTAAACTAGAGCCCCCAAAGGTATTGCAATGTGCGTTATACAGATACCCCACAATGACAGTGTAATTTCAAGAGAAATCACTGTATAAAGATATGGGATTCACACGTAAATCTGGCTGTAAACTAGAGCCCCCAAAAGGTATTGAAATGTGCGTTATACAGATACCCAACAACTGACAGTGTAATTTCAGCAAAATCACTGTATAAATATGTGGATTTCACACGTAAATCTGGCTTGTAAACTGAGCCCCAAAAGGTATTGCAAGTGCGTTTTTACAGATACCCACAACGACAGCTACACTACTACAGATACATGAATGTCAAACAGATTTCTTCCTATTCAATTTTGTCACTAAATAGAACGCTATTTGGTGTATACAGATCCCCCTTAAAGAACAAACAGGGATTGTCCACCCAATCGCTACTGCAGATGCATGAAAGTCAAACAGATTTTATCCTATTCCATTTGTCACTAAATAGAACTGCTACTTGGGTATATAGAACCCTAGAGAACAGCGAGGATTTGCAGCAAGAATTGCACAGCACAATAGCAGCAGCTGGACGCTACAACATGAAGTGTGAAATGCTGAGATAGGAAAATGGCGGGTTTATTGGGCATCAATAAGCCTGCCGGTCACTGATTGGTTACAGCTCTGCTGATGTCATCGGGGGTGTTCCTTTCTCCTTCCCAGAGTTCTTGCCCCATGTAACACGTTGTTCTCGCGCCCCATTCGCAGGAAACATAAGGGGAAAAAAAAACCAAACTAGTTCCCGCGAATCAGCATAAACTTCAGCTTCGTGGCGAATCGCCCATCTCTAGTCCCAATCTTGTTCAGACAATATGAGGACTCAGTAACCCAAGGTATTGATATCTTTGTCAGTTAAATCGGTTCCCTCTATCCTTCATTCTACAAAGGTTATTTAAGCTTTTTCCCAATACCTTTACCAAATATGTGTGTGCATTTCTCTCTCTATTCCAGATTGACAGTGGAAAAGATCAAATGAGACCTTGACATGGGTGGTCCAAAGATTGGTTTTGTTATGAATATTAATTTATACTTGATTTGCAATAGGTTGATCATGTAAAATAACAGGCTGAAAACACCATAGATTAAAAAAATCAATAGAATTGAAGTTCTTGAAACCCAATCTCAGAAAAAGGCCATATACAGAGAACTATCACAGCAGACACTAACATCACAAAATAAAAACTACACTGTTAATTTTAGTGTAGTGAACCAGAGGGAAGAAATTTGGATGTAAAAATACATAAATTCATGTAAATGAAACTGAACTGAACATAACTAATGTACTGATCTAAGGAAGAGAACATTTGCTACACACATACGATTTAATGTATTAAATGAAGTCCAAAAGTAAAATCGTAAGTTCATACCAAATTTTATTTTTTCTTGAACAGTTTAAATATTTTTGCAATATACATCTTACATGTTTCCATAAATTGCCATGTGTTCTTCACACATATGTTCTTCACATATATTGTGAAGAACACCGTTCGGCATGCGTGTCTTCCTATAAGTTAGCAGATGTTCGGAACGTCTGCAATGTGTCTTCACTGTGTTCTTTATGTGCTAGCCCCACTCTCCATAGCCCACTCCATTCTCTCCAGCCCCCGCTCTGCTCCTCCATGTCGAAATATAGCCCTGCTCGCTCCCCATGCCGCTCAGCCCCCTGCCGCTCGCCATGCCTGCTCCCGCCAGCTGCTCACTTCTCCATGCCACTCCAGCCATGCTCCATCCTCCATGCCCGCCTCTAGCCCCACTCCGACTCCTCCATGCCCACTCCAGCCCTGCTCCAATCCTCCATGCCCGCTATAAGCCCCGCTACACTCCAAATGCCCGCTCCAGCCAACGCTACGCCCTTCCATGCTTGCTCCAGCCCCCGCTACGCTCCACTTCAGCCTCTGTCAGTGAGGCATGATCCAGTTTCGTTTAAGACATCCAAGCCCAGCTACAGCTCCTCCACCGTTTGGCGCTCGGTCATTCGGCCTAAGTTAGCAGATGTTACAGAACATCGCAATGGTTTCTTCACTGTGTTCTTTTACTGGTTCTTCTACATTAAATGACCGGTGTGTTACTGTGTCACTGTTCTATGTATTTCACTGTTTCTTTAACTGTCTTTTCTTAATTAATGCTGCTGTCGAGAGGGAGATACGTCCAAGCACCGATCCGTTCTGGATATTAATACTGCTTGTACGAGCGCAGATCGGACGAGTATACTCCGTACATCTCTACCCAATGACATTTGTTGGAAAAAAGATTTAACAGGTCTTTAGTATATTTTTTCAATACAGTTGAGGCTCCGTTATCGCGTATAACAGTAGATGAGCGAATGGTGGCCAAAGGGGACTCAATGGTAATATAATGACCACTTTGCCTGGTTTTCCCCAGGTGTATCAGTTGAGACTAGAATGGCGAACCTAAAATGCTCGGGTACTGCTATTCGAGACGCACGTTTCCGATGTCGAGTGCTCGTCTCGAGAACGAAAACCATTTAAGTCAATAGAGCCCCCAAAAGGTATTGCAATGTGCGTTATACAGATACCCCACAACTGACAGTGTAATTTCAGCGAAAATCACTGTATAGACTATGTGGATTTCACACGTAAACCTGGCTGTAAACGAGAGCCACCAAAAGGTATGGCAATGTGCGTTATACAGATACCCCACAACTGACAGTGTAATTTCAGTAAAAATCACTGTATAAACTAGGTGGATTTCACACGTAAGTCTGGCTGTAAACTAGAGCACCCAAAAGATATTGCAATGTGTGTTATACAGATACCCCACAACTGACAGTGCTACATTCTATGCAAAAATCACTGATAAAATAGGGGATTTTCGCACGTAAATCTGGTGTAAATAGAGCCCACCCAAAAGTATTGCAATGTGCGTTATACAGATACCCACAAACTGACAGTGTCATTTCAGCGAAATCACTGTATAACATATGTGGATTTGATTGTAAAACGGGCTGTAAACTAGAGCCCCCCAAAAGGGATGGCAATGTGCGTTAACAGATTCCCCATAAATGACAGTGTAATTTCAGCAGAAAATCACGGTTAAACTATGTGGATTGTCACAAAATCGGGCGTAAACTAGAGCCCCCAAAAGTATTGCAATGTGCGTTATACAGATACCCCACAACTGACAGTGTAATTTTAATGAAATCACTGTATAAAAACTAGGGGATTTCACACGTAAATTGGCTGTAATAGAGCCCCAAAAGGTATGTGCAATGGACGTTATACAGATACCCCACAACTGACAGTGAATTTCAGGAAAATCACTGCTATACTATGGGATTTCAACACAGTAAAATCTGGCTTGTGAACTAGAGCCCCCAAATTATGCATGTGTGTATACGATACCCAAACTGACAGTGTAATTTCAGGAAAATCACTTGCTAAAAACTATGTGGGATTTCACACGTAAATCTGGCTGTAAAATAGAGCCCCAAAAGGTATTGCAATGTGCTGTTATACCAGATACCCCACAATGACAGTGTAATTCAGGAAAATCTGTATAAACTATGTGGATTCACACGTAAATCTGGCTGTAAACTAGAGCCCCCAAAGGTATCTGCAATGTGCGTTATACAGATACCCACAACTGACAGTGTAATTCAAAAATCACTGGTATAACTATTGGATTTCACACTAAATCTGGCTGTAAACTAGAGCCCCAAAAGGATTTGCAATGTGTGTTTACAGAAACCCACATACTGACAGAGTGTAATTTCAGTGAAAATCACTGGTAAAACTATGTGGGATTGCACACGTAAATGGGCTGTGAAACTAGAGCCCCCAAAGGATTGCAATGTGCGTTATACAGATACCCCACAATGACAGTGTAATTTCAGGAGAAATCACTGTTAAAATATGCGGATTTCACACGTAAATTGGCAATCTTGTAAACATGAGCCCCCAAAAGGTATTGCAATGTGGTGATACGATACCCCACAACTGACAGTGTAATTTCAGAGAAAATCACTGTATAAACTATGTGGATTTCACACGTAAATCTGGCTGTAAACTAGAGCCCCCAAAAGGTATTGCAATGTGCGTTTTACAGATACCCCACAACTGACAGCTCACTACTACAGATACATGAATGTCAAACAGATTTCTTCCTATTCAATTTTGTCACTAAATAGAACTGCTATTTGGTGTATACAGATCCCCCTTAAAGAACAACCAGGGATTAGTCCACCAATCGCTACTGCAGATGCATGAAAGTCAAACAGATTTCTTCCTATTCCATTTTGTCACTAAATAGAACTGCTACTTGGGGTATATAGAACCCCCTTAGAGAACAGCGAGGGATTGCAGCAAGAATTGCACAGCACAATAGCAGCAGCTGGACGCTACAACATGAAGTGTGAAGTGCTGAGATAGAAAATGGCTGGGTTTTATTGGGCATCACATAAGCCTGCCGGTCACTGATTGGCTTACAGCTCTGCTGATGTCATCGGGGGTGTTCCTTTCTCCTTCCCAGAGTTCTCTGCCCCATGTAACACGTTGTTCTCGCGCCCATTTCGCAGAAACATAAGGGGAAAAAAACCAACTTAGTTCCCGCGAATCAGCATAAACTTCAGCTTCGTGGCGAATTCGCCCATCTCTAGTCCCAAATATTGTTCAGACAATATGAGGACCTCAGTAATCCCATGTATTGATTAATCTTTGTTCAGTTAAATCGGTCCCTCTATCCTTCATTCTACAAAGGTTTATTTAAGCTTTTTCCCTTACCTTTACCAAATATGTGGTGTGCATTCTATCCTCTAATTCCAGATTGACAGTGGAAAAGATCAAATGAGACCTTGACATGGTGTCCTAAAGATTGGTTTTGTTTATTGAATATTTAATTTAATACTTGATTTGCAATAGTTGATCATGTAAAATAACAGGCTTGAAACATCCATAGATTAAAAAAATCATATAGAATTGAAGTTCTTGAAACCCAATCTCAGAAAAAGGCCATATACAGAGAACTGATCACAGCAGACACTAACATCACAAAATAAAATCTACACTGTTAATTTTAGTGAACCAGAGGAAAGAAATTTTGGATGTAAAAATACATAAATTCATGTAAATGAAACTGAACATAAACTAATTAGTACTGATCTAAGGAAAGAGAACATTTGCTACACATACCGATTTAATGTATTAAATGAAGTCCAAAAGTAAAATCGTAAGTTCATACCAAATTTTATTTTTTATCTTGAACAGTTAAAATATTTTTGCACATATACATCTTACATGTTTCCATACATCTGCCATGTGTTCTTCACACATAATGTTCTTCACATACTATTGTGAAGAACACCGTTCGGCATGCGTGTCTTCCTATAAGTTAGCAGATGTTCGGAACGTCTGCAATGTGTTCTTCACTGTGTTCTTTCTGTGCTCAGCCCCCACTCCTCCATGCCCACTCCATTTCTCTCCAGCCCCCGCTCTGCTCCTCCATGCTCGCTATAGCCCTGCTCCGCTCCTCCATGCCCGCTCCAGCCCCCGCTCCGCTCCTCCATGCCTGCTCCAGCCCCTGCTTCACTTCTCCATGCCCACTCCAGCCCATGCTCCACTCCTCCATGCCCGCTCTAGCCCCACTCCGCTCCTCCATGCCCACTCCAGCCCTGCTCCACTCCTCCATGCCCGCTATAGCCCCGCTACACTCCTAAATGCCCGCTCCAGCCCCCGCTACGCCCTTCCATGCCTGCTCCAGCCCCCGCTACGCTCCACTTCAGCCTCTGCTCCGTGATGCCTGCTCCGTTTCGTTTCAGCCCTCCAGCCCCCGCTCCGCTCCTCCACCGTTTGGCGCTCGTGTCTTCGGCTAAGTTAGCAGATGTTCAGAACATCTGCAATGTGTTCTTCACTGTGTTCTTTTACTGTGTTCTTCACTTAAATGATCCTGTGTTTACTGTGTTCACTGTTCTAATTGTATTCTTCACTGTTCTTCACTGTCTTTTCTTAATTAAATGCTCGCTGTCGAGCAGGGGAGATACTCGTCCAAGCAACGATCCGTTCTGAGTACTCTAATACTCGAACGAGCATCAAGATCGGACGAGTATACTCGCTCATCTCTACCAATGACCCATTTGTTGGAAAAAAGATTAACAGGTCTTTAGTATATTTTTTCAATACAGTTGAGGTTTCCGTATCATGCAGTATATACAGTATGATGAGCGAATGTAGGCCAAAAGGGGACTCAATGGTAATGATTTATGACCACTTTGCCTGGTTTCTCCCAGGTGTATCAGTTGAGACTGGGAAGTCCCCGAGCCCACTAAACCCGTTTCCCTATGTGTCCGGCCCGCCTGCCACCAGCACTGTCAGACAACCATCATCGGCCCCTGACCAACGCCGTTCTGACAAGTCCACCAGACCACGGACACGTTGGACGAAGTGCTGACGCGGAGCAGTGGCCACTATATGATCGCTTGGACGGCACATTGTGGTGTACTATGGTGGAGGTGGGACCGGTGACCCTGGGCTGCTCATCTCAATACTAGCCACGCAGGATGGCCTATGCGGCACCTGGTCCAGGTGTTTAGCCTAGGCCATCTGCCTACTCCTCCTCCCCACCCCTCCTCCACCTGCCTCCTCCGAACTAGCCATCCGTGGCACGGCGCCATCAGTCGGTAGCTCTAGGCACAGCAGCAGTGCCGTCGCTAAGCGACAGCGGCTGTGCTCAAACTGCTGAGCCTGCGATCAAAAGGCACACCGCCCAAGATCTATTACAGGGATCATGCACGTGCGCAGACTGATCTTGGCTGCACCAGCTGAATCCTCAAGCTCGGAATGGTTGTGTGGTGCACACGGCCGTAACCTGTGGCGTCCTGCAACTCCAGTACTGACACATGTGGCCATGCCTGCCCATTGTATAAATCTGATAGTGCAAAAGCGTTTCCTCAAGACATACCTACCGCCAATCTGCTATTTATTGCTCAGAAGGTGCGTCCGCAATCTGTGCGCATTTCAGGAAGTCCCCCCAGATGCTGCCACTCTCAGGGCAGCGCAGCGCCGCTCCCACTGCCGCCTCACCTGAACGTTTGTGCGACGACTGCCCACGAGGTGGAATTCAACACTGACCATGTTATCCAGAGTTTACCAGCAACGCAGAGCGTATGTAGACTGCCAGATGTCAACTTCCACCAGAACTGGTAGCCAGGTCAGTCATCGCTTCCTCAAGTCTACAATGAGGAGTGGACGTGAGTTCTGATATCTGTCAGTGCTGAGTAACTTTGGGGAGTCAACACATATGTCAGGTGGCGATGCCGCCATCATCAGCCCACCATCCCGCTGCTTGGCCTGTTGAAAAAAACTCTCTGTCACATGAGTCTGAGCTTTGCGCTCGTCACAAGAGACGGGTGTAATATTCCTTGTTGATAGCCAAAGCACCTGAGGGTCCGTTCTTCTCAGCGCATATCGGAGGAGGTTAGGTTGGAAGGATGAGAGTTAATCGGAATGAGGATGTATTGCGAGACCACTAAGAGGGACCATTGTTGAGTCCTTCACTGTTCAACGTGTATGGGCAGAAGAAGAGGAGTTGGAGGAGTTGGACGGAGAGAATGGACAGTCAGGCCCAGTGAGGGGAGTGAATTCGCGTTCGCGTTGGTACTCTGGCGCATATGCGATTTCATGCTAGGGCTGCCTATCCCTTGACCCTCGTTTCAAGATTTATTCCAGCCACGATTACTGGGTGTTCACTCTCCTGGACCCACGGTACAAGCAAAATCTTGCCACCTACTCCCTCAGAGGAAGGAGTGAGAATGCATGAATACCAGCAGCCTGTGCACACTGAACACATTATTCCCTTCTGACAGCGGCTAGCGGCAGAGTGCGTAGTTCTCGGGACAAGTAGCGGGGAGAGTAGCGGCAGGCGCTGTCCAGCACTGGCAAGGTAGCGCTTTACAAGGCTTTTCCAGCTTTATGTCACCCCAGCAAACACTGTCACCTGTCCCCCAGCTCTGGTCAGAGTAGGCTTGATCTTTACAGAAAGTATGGTGAGTTAGTACGTAGCTGAGCATACCATCAGTCCTAAAAGTCACAGCAGCTCCCTACAACTATCTGGGTTTCAAAGCTGGACATTGTGCACGAACTGGCGGCTGTACGCCTTGGAGGTTCTTGCCTCCCTGCCGCTAGCGTCTTGTCCTGCGGGGGTTTTCAGTGCAGCTGGTGGCATCATCACACCGATAAGCGTACAGCCTGTCGACTGACAGCGCTGACAGCTGACCCTTATTAAAATGAAATAAAGGCTGGATTTCTCAAGATTTCAATCTCCACCAGGTAGGAACTCACCTGAATAATTGATCCACCTCCTCCCTACCTCCTCCTCATTTCGCCCTCTTCTCCCTCCTCTTTGTACATAAATCACTGAGGAAATGTCTATTTTTTGACAGGGCCCACTGGCTCTTCGCTACTCAACTTTCTCATCAATTTAATTTTCGTGGAGGCCACCTACCGGTCCTACTGTTTGAAAACATTTTTGTGTGCCACTGACGAGGCACTCATCTTATTCCCATTTTTCTGGATGGGCACCTACCCGTCCTCTGTTTTGAAACAATTTTGGTAGCATGCCAACATACAAGGCACTCAATCTTCCCATTTTTACTGCAAGGCCCACCTACTGCTCCTCTGGGTTTGAGAATTTTGGACTGTCACATACTAGGCGAGACTCAATCTATTCCATTTACTGGAGGGCCACTACCTGCTCCTCTGTTTGAAGAATTTTGGTGGACTGCACATACAGGCACTCACTATTTCCATTTTCCGGGGGGCCACCTACCTCTCCTCGGTTTGACAATTTTTTGGGCCTGCCACATACGGCAACTCAATCTATTCCATTTTACGGAGGGCCACCTACCTGCTCCTCTGGTTTGAACATGTTTGGGACTGCCACATACGCACTCAATCTATCCCATTTACTGGGGGCCCCTACCTGCTCCCTGGTTTGAAACATTTTTTGGGACGGCCACATACAGGCACTCAATCTATTCAATTTTACTGGGCAGGGCCAACCTACCTGCTCCTCTGGTTGAACATTTTTGGACTGCCACATACGGCACTCAATATTCCTTTTAAACTGGGGCCACCTACCTGCTCTCTTGGTTTGAACAATTTTGGGACTGCCACATCAGGCACTCATCTATCCCATTTTACTGGAGGCCACCTACCTGCTCCTCTGGTTTGAAAAATGTTTGGGACTGCCACATACAGGCACTATCCAAATTAAATGTCTCATAAGCACCTCCACACCACACGTTGTCTCCATTCATACCTCCAAAAGTCGTCCTATAGCTGCCTCCATACTCGTCCCGTTAATCAAACGAGGTGTGTCGGCGAAATTTGGGTGTTTTCATGGATTCCACTCAAAGTGTTTTTACTTTGTCGCCACCCTGCTGTGTAATCCACAAAATATACGTGCAAACTTTTGACCATTTAGGTATATAATTCAGCGCCTACTCTTGCGGCTTTTTTACATCCTCACAATCCGCCTCACCGCATATCCTAAAACTTATAAGTAACGCTACTACACCTTGATCTTATACAATCTGTTTTGGGGATTGCCTAGAACAGGGGCTTGGATTTGCGAAAGCTTCGCCTGCAGCGGAGTCGCCAGCTCCATTGCGTCACATCATGCGCATCTTGCGCATCTGTTTACTATCCCCTCACCCGGCATATCCTAAACTTATACAGAACGCTACTACAACACTTGATCTTATCCAAAGTTGCCTGTTGGGAGTATCCTAGTAGACGGGGCTTTGGATTTGGCGAAAGCCGCCTGGGCAGCGGAGCGGCCCGGAAAATCCATGCGCATCATGCGCTCTCTTCGTCATCGTTTTTACCTTCCCCTCACCCCCGGCCATATGCGCTAAACTTATAAGAACGCTACGTACACTTTTGATCTTATACAACAAGTGCTGTTTGGGGTAGTACGCTGAGAGACACGGGCTTGGATTGGCGAAAGCTCGCCTGGTCAGCGGAGCGTCGCAGCTCCATGCGCTCATGCGGCTTCTTTCGTATCTGTTTACATTCCGGCCTCACCCGGCATACTCCTAATTATAAGAACGCTACTAACAACATTGATATGCTTATACAAAAGTGCTGTTTTGGCGTAGTATCCTATAGACTAGGAGCTTGGATTGGCAAAGCTCGCTGGCAGCTGAGCGCCAGCTCCATGCCATGATCCAACTAACATAGTTTTTAACTGAGCGCACCTTTACTTACTACTAGTTATATGCCTCCATACATGGTCTCCTTATCAACGACTGTGTCCTAGGCAGTAGAATTTTTGGGTTTGTTTTCACTAGGCGTCCATGTTATACTTGTCGCCACCACCTGCTGTGTAATCCGACAAAATATACTTGGCAAACTTTATTATCATGTACCGATATTTTTGAAGGCACTTCTGTCTCACTCTCCTTGGTTCTCTCCTCTGCACCCATTGTGTTTGAAGCCTGAGTCCATTTAGGGTATGTCGCCATGCACTCTCTAGCCTGCTGGCCGCTGCCAATCTGCATGCGCCCGTCCCCTATAGTGTCAGGGGTCAATTATTGGCATGTTTTATATGCTATCTAGCTTCATTCTGTCACTCTGTCGTGGCCATGCTTTGCCCATAATTTTGGCATAATGGTGCGTTTAAGCAGCCTCAGTAGGCATCCATGCATGCGCCCCCTGCTGTTTCCTGTCCATTTCCGTGTGTTTCCACCATCTTTTCCTGAGGTTCCCTAGTGTTTTTGGCCAGCTCCCGTGCGAGCCTTGTCCCCTTGAAAAATGCTCGAGTTCGTCCCATTGACTTCAATGGGGTTCGTTATTCGAGACGAGCACTCGACATCGGAAAAGTTCGTCTCGAAAACGATACCCGCGAGCATTTTAGTGTTCGCTCATCTCTAGTGCTGACCCTTTTCAGGGAATGGATAAGCCCAGCATCTCCAACGCATTCCTTTCCATATATTCATGCTATATGCCGTTGAAACGCTGTGTCCTCTGCCTTGTGCTTGTGATTGGATTCCCCGTTGTAAGTCCCCGACATGTCGCGTTACACTGCCTCTGCTGCCTGCCCTGACCTCCTGCTCCGTCACGACCCTGAACCGTTGCTAGGCTGCCTTGAAACCATCTGCCTTATCCCTGTCCACAATATTGCCTGATGCATTTGTACCACACGAACTTCGCTGCCAAGACGTGGAAGTCCGCACCATCTGGCATGATCTGGTGGTACCTCACGCAGAAGACCAACCTCTTGGCTCGGGCTCTGGTTAAAAAACAGTGAGCGCACTTAAGATCAGGTCCCAGGTATTGGCCTGTGTCATCGTCCACGGTGTTCGAGGGAGGTTCACACGCCCAGAGCCTTAGCATGTCTCACACAAATCAACAGGGAAAATGGTTAAGGGTGATTAGATGAACGGTATATACGCTGTCTTATATGCCAGTGTCACTTCTAGCTTGCAGTGTTACATTACTTTTACCTATACTTTTTTATCCTGTGGCTATAACAGTCACTTGTGCACTTTACACTGTAACTTTTACTTTTGTACTTCTCGTTTTTTCAGTGTGGTATTGGCTACTATATACCTACTACCATATACTAGAGTACTTTGTATTTTTAATAGGAACCTATTGCCTGGCATGCACATATTCATTCTTCTTCAGATTGACTCATTTTTTATTACTCATTTCTATAGTTTATTAGTTCTATGTGAATAAATTAAATTACTATTTTTCCATATTCTATGTTTGAAGCCTTGATTTCTTATCCTGTTGTTCTTTTCTCTGTTCAGTTTTCTGTTACCTTTTGAGGTTCTTTGCTGGCTGCTCTATGGCATATATCAATTTGTATATGATCTATATACACTCGTTATATAGGATTTTCTTATCTATACGGGGGTATGGATATAGCCTTTGCCAGCCAGGCACTCCATGCCCCAAAACCTCTGCAGGTAATTCACACAGATTACTTATTAACGTTTGTTAAAATGTTAGGTTGGGGTCTAGGATTAGTGAAATAAAGATTGGAGGAGCCAGACAAGGATGATCTACCATCATATCACTTCTGATGGTAGGTTTCCTTTATAAAAGACCAATGTATGACATAAGAAGCTCCAAATTGTGCTATTAAAACTACAATTAGTTCTGCAAAAACAAGACCTTATGTGTGAAGGAAAAATAAAAAATAGATATGATGTGGGCATTGCACAAAAACACAGTAATTCAGTCATTAAGATGGAAATCATCTAAAGTGATTAAGTCTCTCCAATGTGTTTTGCAGAACTACTCAATGGGGAGATTTATGACCACTTCGCCTGTTTCTTTCTACTCATTTTGAGAACCTTTTTGTCTCAGCTGAGACTTGTTTGAGACAGTGTGAAGTGTCATCTGAGACGATAT
>CM033641.1:68023749-68041434 GCA_019512145.1 Engystomops pustulosus | reverse complement strand
GCATATACCCAAGGGTGTTGGTTGGCTTATTGTTACCCATGTATGCTCATAGACTCGCTTCATACTGATTGATAGGACACATTTGTGTCCAATTTGATGTGTTCTTTCACTAGGTTTGTTTTATGTTTATGTCTTTTAGCCGCTGACACAGTTGTGGCTTTTTGTTGTATATTAATTAAAAGTTAAGTCTTATGTAATTCTGGGCACCTTGCTTATATTATTGATTCTGTTGGTTGCCATGGTCTGGAGCCAGTTCTAAACATGTTACCTCCCCAATAGAGGAACCCTTTACAGGCTCTTTACACCTACTCTTTACTTTAAATATATTCCAGCTATGAATACAGGCAGTCCCCGGGTTACGTATAAGATAGGTTCTGTAAGTTTGTTCTTAAAGGGAACCTGTCACCAGGATGTCCATTTTTAGCTCTCCACCAGTCCCCACAGAGAATAGTACATACACTGACTAATCACAACCTTTGATAATGGGGCGGATAAAGTCAGAAAGGTGTTGGAAAAACACTGGGATCCTCTGTATGGACCCCTGATTTAAGAGAAGTCATCAGCACGACCCTAGCGTAACTTACAAAAGGGTCGCTCTCTGAAAGACACATTAGTCCCGCCACCTTTAACGATACGCATGACTCTACTTGGCTTGACAAAAATAGAAATCACCGGCAGTTATTGCTGTAGTGGCTGCGTGGCTTGCCCATACATAAAAAAGTGTAAAACCTTCACTTCGACAGTGACAGGTAGTACCTTCAAGAATTAGACAATTTATAACTGCCGTACGGAAGGATTTTATCTACAGGCGATTTGTGAGTGCAAAATTGAGTACATTGGCAAAACCACTGTCAATTAAGAAGAAGGATTGGAGCGACATCTGGGAGACATTGCTCACAATAGAGACACAACCTCTAGCTCGCCATGTGAATTTAGTTCAACATGAGATGCTAAAAAGATCAGCTTCCTATGCATTGAAGCGGTCCCCAGACCCACGAGGGGAGGCAATTGGGATAGATCCCTCTTCACAAGAACAAAGGCGGATCTTCTCCTTAGATCCAGTACCCCAAAGGACTGAATGAAAATTAGCCTGCTTCCTCTGACGTCCCCCAAAGTCCTTGAACCCCATGCTAGCAAGCCACATGACGTTTTTTACCGTTCTCTTCTGACATTACCAATCCAAACTCCCCCCCCGCCCCCACCCCCCCCTTTTTTGCCTAAAATTTTCTTCTTAAACTGCCTCTTTCTAAGCCTCTATAACAACTGCTTATAAATTCTTTGCATGAAAAAGGCTGCTATTTCCACCTCTCCACCAGAAACTGGATCAGGATAGGACCAGAGAAGCCTTCCCGCTTTGCACCGAAACTCAGCTATTACTCACTGAGTTTGTCAGGATGCAATATTTGCACCCCCCGTCTGGATTATAAGCACTAATCCCTAAGGGGTCTCGTTATTTTATGAGGCATAACCCCTTCCCGCTGCTACCTTTACTATAGTGACATCGTACTTTACTGAAAAGAGCAGTGAAGGGTTCTTGATCGCTGTTACACTCGGGTGATGTGGAAACATCTCCTCCCTGCTCGATCTCTACCTCTAGCGCGATTGGAGGCTGGAGGAAATGACAGGATGCATGTTCCCCACTGCTGGTTTGAGCACTCCTGTGTCCTTTCATACCGCGAGCGCAGCCTCCTCCCAGGTTCATTGACGCGACGGCTCCCCGTCCATGATGGAACAAGGGGCGTGACCTGGGCGGTACCGAACCGGCTATTATTTTGGCGCACGCGCAGTATTCTGGCGCCAACCCGTTATGTATCCTAGTGATTAGGTGAAATGCTTGTCCTTAGCTGGACGAGCCACTGCCCGATGCAGCCTGTAGTTAGGGCAATATACTTAGCCCACTCAGGAATAGCAAGCCTTTAGTACTTATCTATTATCTATATCCCCTTATGAGTGCAATTTAACCCTTGCACGAAACGTGTAGGGATTTCACGTTTATACCTGTCTGAGCTCTAGGGCATAATGCCTTTGCAGGGGCAGACACGGGACCGCCCCTGTAAGGGCTGGGAGAATTGAAGGGGTCAGGAGTCAGAGTGAATAGGGATAACTAGGCTCCAACTGATGGACATCCCGCAATCTGACACTCCGGATGAAGACTGGTGAGATCCAACCTGTTTATACCTTCCTCCCACTGTCCCAAGCATATACCCAAGGGTGTTGTTGGCTTTATTGTTACCAATGTATGCTCATAGACTTGCTTTCATACTGATTGATAGGACACATTTGTGTCCAATTTTGATGTGTTTTTCTCACTAGGTTTGTTTTATGTTTATGTCTTTTAGCCGCTGACATAGTGGCTTTTTATTGTATATTAATTAAAAGTTAAGTCTTATGTAATTTTGGGCACCTTGCTTATACTATTGATTCTGTTGGTTGCCATGGTCTGGAGCCAGTTCTAAACATGTTACCTCCCCAATAGAGGAACCCTTTACAGGCTCTTTACACCTACTTTAGACCTCTCTTCTATGTGCAAAACAAAACATTTGAACATTATGGTGCACATCTACTTACCCGGTCACTGGAGTTAACAGAAAGTGCATTGTCCTCCTATAATACCGCGCGCAGCTATTCACTAAGATCGTGAGCCTGAAAACATGAATGTGTCACTTCCCCATTCAGCTCCAACAGAGTTCACCATATTTTTTGTGTTGCATCTTAAACATAGGGCTTGCGACACAATTTAAAAGTTATATACGGCACTCAGTTCGAATCAGTCAGACCGTCCTACAGCACGCCCCCTAATTTGTGTTGCATGGAAGCCAGCACAGCTGTGCCACAAAAAAGATTGCGTGCAACACAATGCCAGTGCACACACTTCTTAAATACAGAACCTGTGCAAGCCGTTTTGGCCCCGATAAAGGTGCACAGTACGACTAAAGTGTGCAGCGTGACCCTTAGTAAAGGAGCCACTATATATGTGAGAATTATTATAAAATTATAAAATTATAATTTTTATTGCACGCTAGTTTTTTCTGTCCCACTTTCTATGAAAAATGTGGGTGGGGCAGATTTCAAGACAAGCCATAAGCGGCCACTGATGATGTTATGCTGAATGGGCCTTGTTGCTGCAGAACAAGAAAGAAGTAAGTTAAAAAAAAGACATACATTTTTGTTACCAAACAACCCCATTAATAAATGTTCAATTTTTTTTCATGAAAGCATTATTGAAACAATAATGCATAAACCTTATTTCTACATATGTTTTTCCTCCTGCATCTTAAAGGATATCTACCATCAAGATCAAGCATGGGTGACTTACTCATAGAACCAGGCACTGTGACTGTGGTAATGTGCTTATATTTGATATCCATGGCCTCCTTTCTTAAAAAAATCCCCTTTTAAAATTATGCTAATGAGCCTGAAGGGCTCTGGCTTTACAAGCTGTTACACTGTATTCTCTCTTCCACGGCACTTCCCCCATCCCTTCGTCTGATGTAATCTCACAGCAACAGAGGAAATTACAGCACACAGTGGGAGGGGGGAAGTGCCCCTTGCTCAGTATAACAGTTTGTGCATCTGTAGCATGTAGGGGCTCTGGTAAGGGAGGAGACCATGAATAACAATTTTAAAGAAAATCTACCATTTGCTTTTAAGCATTATGAACCAAACATACCCTGAGAATGCTGTAGTGACACTGATGCAGAAACATATCTTGATTAATCCCTGAGCCAAGTGGTTTTGATAAAATTATGCTAATAATGGCGGTGGCTCCTGTGGCGGTGGTTCTCCTCACCCTAATTATGCACAGCCTCAGCCTTATCCTGCTCAGCACAAGCCGAGAATATGTCATCACTATGTTGTCCCAGACAGGTAAAAGTAATCAATCGCTGCACCATCCTCCCCCTAATTATGCACAGCTTCAGCCTAATCCCGCCCAGCACAATCCAAGAATATGTCATCACTATGTTGTCCCTGACAGGCAAAAGTAATCAATCGCTGCACCAATTAATCAATCGCTGCATGAGGATGGTGCAGCGATTGATTGCACTGATGCAGAAGCATATCTTGTTTAATCCCTGAATCAAGAGGTTTTGATGAAAAAAACTATTATAAAATGATGCTAATGAGGCTCTGTCGCTCCTGTGGCTGACGGTGCTTCTCCTCACCCTAATTATGCACAGCTTCAGCCTTATCCCGCCCAGCACAAGCCGAGAATATATCATCACTATGTTGTCCCTGACAGGCAAAAGTAATCAATCGCTGCACCATCCCCCAGCTGCTGTGTATGAGTCATCCTGCTCAGGTTAATTTGTTCTGTCTGGACAGTTCAGGAAACTCCATGTAATGTGTTTATGTAGGCAGCCAACATGCAACCCAGCTTCCCCAAGGTCCTGAATTTTATAGTCTTTTCAGCAAAACCACTCAGCTCAGGGATTAAACAATGTAGCTACAGCATTCTCAATGCATGTTTGATTCACAATGCATAAAAACAAATGGTAGATTTCCTTTAAGAGGATAACCAAAGTCACAGTGCTTGGATCTATGAGTTTATCATGCTTGACTTTGATGATACATTTCATTTAAGACAGAAAATATAAAATTAGTTTTTTAAAAAAAAGCTCAAAAACTGCTGTCCATTGTCTACACTATAATTTTAGTTTTACTGTAGTCTTTAAAACAAGGCATGCAATTTTCATCCTCTTAGCTTTAGCATTTAAATTATAATGCCTCTAGGTTATTGCAGATCAATAGCAATTATATTTCATAGGAAAAGTTGTTGAATTGTTTGTGCCATTTTATTTAGTTTTCATTGGTGGGTTGTTCAGAGTTTTTTAATGCATTTAGCTTAAAGACTTTTCATAAAACTTATGGATCATCAAGGTTATTTGGAGCTCATTACTCATATTTCATGACAACTGCAAATTAAATTGCACCATAAATTGTTGACATCTTGCAAAGGTTTATTATAATGAATAGACTAACTGTGAAATAAATGTGATGCAGCGTTATGTATAAAGGAGAATTTTTGCAAAATAATGTCAATAATGGGGTGAAGGAGGAATGGCTCTGAAGTTTAAGTAAATGCATTTACTTTTATATACTTTTTCACTAAATAAGTAATTTAAAAAACTATACAAACAATCTACAATTAATTTCCTAATTATGGAAATCTACTATCAATATCCAGCATGATATACCAGGGACACCTACTCATAGATCCAGGCACCGTGACAGTGGGTGATCTTATTATATTTGTTATCCATGCCCTCGTTTCTAATAAAATAAATAAATGGGCCATAAGTGCTTTGGGGGTGTTACTAGAGCCCCTCTGTTCTGTTGCTTCACTAGCTATTAAACTGTGCAGAAGCACATCCCACCACCACCACCATTTTCTGAAGATTCTTATGCGGCTGTGAGAGAAGGAAGGAGAGAAGTGCTGAGGGAGCGGTTTGGAGGGTGAGACAATGGAACATCCTGTGCCGGTACAATGCAGAGGTGACAACCCCAGTGCTCTTCTGACAACCAAAAAAGAATGTCTGTTTCCCTATATATATGTAAATATTTATTTTCATTTACAAGGCAAAAATGGCACTGCAACTCTGCTGCTGAAAACTTTATAGGGGATGGAGCTACAAGAAGGATTCCATCCTTTTTTAAAACATGGAAATACTGTACGGTAAAGTACTATAGATTTTATCAGGAAGGAGTGCTGATTTTAGTTAAAATTGTCATGATGAATGAGCACCAGTATCCCCTATATACCATTCTATACTCCTCTAGATAGCAGTCTATGCTCATGTCATGGCTGTAAAGCAAGACTCTGCTGAAAATATTGCAGCATAGGAGCGGGGCTAAATTACAAAATAGACAAAATAGTATGTAGGTGATCCATTTGTCCTTAAGTGACTTTTTCTTTTACTATCTAGTTAGCAGTGTTGTACTTGTGCAATATTTTAAACGTTAACAGGTAAGATAGTCTGCACTACAATTATTTTCAGCTATAATATGCTGTCCATACAAGTGATCTTTTTTGATGTACTGAAAACAGTAAAGTAGATAAAGTGGCCTTCTAATAGACATATATAATATTCTTCACGTGGAATGTCATAAATAATACATGCCTCCTAGTAATGTCACTGGAGGTTTTCAATGGACATTTTTTCATAAAATAAAGACACTGAATGTTGATTGACAGGAGTATGGTTATTTTATTTTCATTACAGGAATTGTCATTTCTTTCCTTTGGGAGCTCCGTAGATGCCCAGACTTCAGCACATCCTTCATTGGCCTCAAGTGAGGTAATTACATTCAATTATTTTGATCGATTCACTTAAATTCATCAGGGAAATACAAAGCTGAGTTTTCTCTTCAGATTCACTAATCACTTACATTTCTTCTTTAAACCTATAATACTTGATACAAAAGTAATGTCAAATATTGTGTAAGACTCGTCTCCTGCATGAATATTACCTTTAATAGCTTTGCATATTTATAAAGTGATCGACTAAACATGAGCAGAATATAAAGCTCATCTCATACTCTCTTCCATATTCTTGACCCAAGGCCTATTTCTATTGTGCGTCAGCATATGATTAGACTTCATCCCTCCCGCCATACCGTATTTCTCTGGCCTCCTAATTAAGGCTGAAATTTTAGTTTGTGGTACATGAAAAGCCATAGTTGTTCCTAATTTCTTAAAAGGAATGCACTTCCTAATTTGGACTGTCCTAGATTAGACTTTTATTCTTTATCCGCAGGGAGTACCAATCACGAGAAGGGGTTGATGGAGCACAATTTGAGCATGCGTCTTGCCACACCATTCAGTAATCTGGGAGCACTGGAAATGACTAAGAAAAGAGCTCAGCTATCTCTGGCACTTTTGTAGAAACTGAATGGGAGTGGTGAAGATAGTTACAGCTTTACTTGGCAAATTCAAACTCATGGGGGCACATTTACTAAGGCTTTTTCGCCAGTTGTCTGGTGGACTTTGCATCTTATTTCTAGTGTAAACTGCTTGTAGGGGTATTTAAGAAATGTCTGCACCATAAATGTTTCCCATGTGGCCCTTTTGTGGTGCAGCTGCACTAGGCATCATGGGACACAAATTAGATGGCGTTCCGGTGCTCAGTCGGACCTTGCGGCAGATTTAACATGCAAGTGTGCCAGAAGTGTGTTGCATGCATCATGTTAAAGATAAACCAGGAAATCAGGGAGCACTATATTCATGAAGAATGGGCGCCAGAAATCATGAATCTGGCGCCCTTAGTGAAAGCCACACTTAGTGCAGTTAAAACCAATGTGCTCCATGGTATTGGATGGAGCAGCAGATGCTCAACCGGCAGCTCCACCAATTAATGATAATTGGACTCCCTGATTGTATTGATAACCTAACAATCTTGGCACATAAATATGGAGATGTCTGGCCAAAAGGAAGGGAATGCAAGGTCACATTTGTGTTTCCATCAAGTAAAACCAAGGGACGGCAATTGTCCTTTTGTATGTAGTGCTGCTTATTTTTGCTATTTGTGAATAAGAAAGAATGTGAAGCCAATCCACTGCTGTCTGTGTATTTTCTTTTTTGTAATTTGACAAGCTATATTTTTTTATAAGGCGAAAAATGACAAATGATGATAGAATAGTAAAAACCAGAACTGTAATAGAAGATTTATTTGTAATGTTAATAGCTCTAAAAGCTCCAATTTGCAACTATTTTTTGAGTATGTCCAAAGCAGCTTTGTGAATGATCAAAACAGTGGGTGGCATTTCATATCAGCATTTGGCTGCTCAGACCCCTTTCAGTTTCTGTCAGTCTGAAAATAACTGAATGTGCTAAACAAGATAGAAGTCACACTTTTAGCAATAAAAAGAAAATTGGTATAAGGTTAAAATGTTCACAAAGAGAAAATCAATTTAGTTGAAATGGGAAAAAATGATTAAACAGAAAAAAAGTTTGAAAGAAAAAAAAAATTTGCAGCCCAGTGTAAAATAAGGAGTTTGTATTTGGCTATCGGTAGAAAATGATGTCTGTGAATGGACTTGTAACAGATTTTTCACAGACTAATTTATTCTAATCTAATACAATGCAATGGAAAGTTATAAGAATTTTTCTTTATCCAATTTCTGCACATATAGATTCATACCAATTGCATATCATTTGTAATATGGACCAAATAAAAGGAAATACAACTTGTGAAATGATTCTGTTCTTAACCATCCTCTATTCCTCTGTCCGTGAAAGCCATATCATTGCGGCTCAATTATCAAGAAAGGTCTGTCTGTTTAGTGCAATGAAGCTGTTGCTATGGCAATGGCTTTCTCGGTAATGCAGTAATCAGTTTGTCCTCTTAGTTCCTATTGCCGTACCGATAAATGAGTTGCAGATGGAAGTCCATCATCCATTCATGTTTATGCATGTTTAGTATGATTTTCATTCTTTCAATTCAATTTCAATGCACTTAGAATTAGAGTAAGTGACTTTTTGCAGTCATGGATCTGAACTGAAAAATAATATAGCTGTAAATGCGAGAAAATTACTTCAGTATGGGTTATATTATACAATACAGAAAATAGATCTGCCTTCTGATAAAGCAATCATTCATGGAATATCTTAATTATCTTAACCACCTGGCCCATTTAGACTTTCACCAGTTTTTTGCACCCCACCTTCAAAAATCCTTACATTTTTTTATTTTTCCATGTACAGAACTATTTGAAGGCTTGTTTTTTGTGTAACAAAATGTACTTTCCAGTGACTGTATTTAATATTCCATGTTGTGTATTGGGATTTAGGAAAAAGTGGGAAAAAAAATTCTAAACAAAATCCATGTCCCCTATTTTCTTGTGGGCTCTGTATTTATGCCTTTTACTTCTCATTCTAAATGACACCTCCCCTTTGTTTTTTGGGTTGTATGAAATAGGGATAGTATAGGCACAGGGATAGTATGATTACAGTGTGATACTAACAAACTGTGCACATGTGTGACATCACACGACCATGGACCAGTGTTTATCCACTTCTCTCAGACATTCGGGCTGTCTGATCACAGCAAACCTGTGGGCACTATGAATATGCTAGGAAGTGGGCTTCTGGGACCTCTTTCACAGCTTTCAGATTGTCCACTGTATATTTATTGATGGTGGTCTGGAAGCAGTTAAAGAGGACCTGCACCCCAAGGGTTTTAGCATACAATATTGTACAAAGTGTCAAGTACTCCATCTGTACATATATAAGCACTGGCTAACATGACCTAAGGTGATTTAACTTTTTTAATTCATATACAAACAGGGCTGTAACTTGTAATACCATACAATAAGGAGTGACTTTGCTACTCATGTAACCAGTGCTAACATTACCGTACATTAATACATCAATCTGCTCAGTATCTACTGCATTCTAACATATTGAAATGACTGCATTCTCATTATGATAGTTCCTTTCATTTCTGGTCTACTGTATTTGCAAATCTGTGCCAGCTTTTCTTGTTCATCACAACATTGGTTGGAGATAGAGCTGTGTGGACCCGTGGGGAAACAGAGTCAATTTGCTGTATTGGCTATTTGGCCGCCAATCTGGCAATATGTCCCAGTCAACTGAATCCAAACAGTAAATCTGAGTTTGACTTTGAGCCTATGCATAAATTCTTAGTACAATATATAGCAGTCTCTGACGTTTTCTTTCAAAATCTAAGACCTAAGTGTTATTTTCTGACGATTGTAAAGCACTGCACATTATAATGCTTAAATTATCTAGCTCATTTATTGGAGGGTTTCATTAGGAAGGTTCTATATTAAAGATGCGTCAGTCTCTTGACGAATGCACTTAAATTAGACTGGTTCAGTGTAGAAAACATGTTTTGCAGGTCTTTTTTAACCTTATGTATGACATTTCCCTCCTGGAAATACACATATTGACGCCATTCCAGCCCAAAGCAATTGTTCTTGGTTTATTATATGTTTGGAAAAAGCAATCTCGCCTATGCATCCTCAATTCTATTTGCAGAGTTGTATTCACTGATTCACTCTTCGCCTTTCCCTTTTACAAGGCAGCAGGAAGCTAGGATAATTTCAATCACTTTCTTATGCTAAGACTTTCCTTTAAGAGTGCATTCAATCTATCCATAAAGAACTAATCATACCAGAGCAAGAAGCAATCTATTTAACCACAATTCTTGGCCTGACATTTCTTTTACACTTTTTGTTCCTTCTATAAATGTAGATGTTTTTGTTCTTGTAATGTTTCCTTTTTTCCAGATGTTTGAAACTTTTGGAATGCATTTTCTTTGAAATAACAGATGGAATCACTTCAAACTATAACCAATTAAAACATATACCCCTCTCTGATATACAGTATTAGGTAAACTGATAAAGGTATTCAAATATATATGAATCCAATAACGTACTAAAGGGAATGTTTCATCAAAAAATACCTAGTTTATGAAGCAAAATATTCTCTTAAATGTATTTTTAAACATTTATGATGATTCTTGTTATCCTATTCCATGTCACTGTTTAAATAATAATGAGACTAATAGACTGTAATTATTGTGTAGGGGTCTTTTTTACAGTCACCTCACTTATATCACAAACATTTCAGATAGAATTACAACAGAAGACAACCCCTCAATAGATCAATATCATAACATCCTCTACTGGTAATAGATGATATCACAATGGGGAATATTTAGCGTGCCTTGTCTGGCAATCAACCAAAATAAACAAGGATAGCAAATGTCTCTATATATGCAGCAACTTCGCTTCCTTACAAATCACCAAACCAAACCAAAAACACAAAAAATTGAGGCTTGTCACCAAAAATGTGTAGTAAAAAATCTTTATTAATGCAAAAAAAAGTCAAGTCAAAATTTTTTTACATGGAAACAGTACAGCACTGAACGCCACTTTGTGAATATAAAATGTCTGCATTGGTATGTGTTAATGTAAGTAACTGTGCCAAAGACATATGATTACAAGCACAAGGTATGCAGAAAAACTGTTTGTTCAATTATATAGGGATATCCTAACAAACTTGTCAGATTAGAATATTAGATAAACTACCTATGCAGTGCCTGCCCCGACTCACATTTCAGCCACTCCAACTGCTCAAAAACTGGCACAAACTATAGATGAAATCCCAGCCAAGTCAGATCTGGTCTAAACTGGTCTCACAAGGATGAAAATTACTTCCCGATCTACAAAGAGGTAGGAGCCACTTAGTAGATTCAAGCCGCAGAACACCTGTGGGGGTAAATTAATACTGCCATTCAAAAAACTAAATTCACCTGAGGTTATTATTTTTTTCGCTCTATCTCTTCCTCTGCTGGGTGGAAATTTGGAGGTTTGTTGCTAATTTATGTAATGTTGATTCCCAGGTGTAATCATATGTATTTAACTTAAAGATATTACGGGTATGCAAAGTTTGATGGCAATGTGACTCTCAGCATAGAAAAATTCTATAAAACTCTCACATGGACCTTAATGCTTCACTCTAATCTATTGCTCAATATGTTCTTACAACATATGGAGCAGACATATCCCACTGTATATTTATACAATGGGATATGTTGTGTGGTTACTCCTCCTCCCACCTAAATGTGGGAGGAGGTATGAACAATAGCAGCAGCCGATGTTTGCATGGTTTCCCAGTGATGTCACTGTCCTTAAATGGACAGTCCTCGTCCCTTCTGCTGAGTGACATATCCACTCAGCAGAGGCTGGGGGCATTGCTTTTGCTCCCCACAGGCTTGTGTTGCTTCCACTGGGTGTATTAAGTTGCTCAACAGGAGGGAGCAGGATAAAAAGACATACTGTATATACCCGAGTATAAGCCGTCCCGAGCATAAGCCGAGACTCCTAATTTTACCACCAAAAACTGGGAAAAACTATTGACTCAGGTATAAGCCGAGGTTAAGAAATGCATTGGTCACAGCCCCCCCCCCCAGTATATAGCCAGCAAGCCCCCAGTAATAAATAGCCAGCAAGCCCCCAGTAGTATATAGTTAGCCAGCTCCAAGTAGCATACAGCCTGCCAGCCCCTTGTTCATAATTTCTTAAAAGGAATGCACTTCTAATTTGGACTGTCCGATTAGACTTTTATTTTTTATCCGCAGGGAGTAACAATCACGAGAAGGGGGTGATGGAGCAACATTTGAGCATGCGTCTTGCCACACCTTCAGTAATCTGGGGAGCATGGAAATGACTAAGAAAAGAGCTCAGCTATCTCTGGCACTTTGTAGAAACTGAATGGGAGTGGTGAAGATATTACAGCTTACTTGGCAAATTCAAACTCATGGGGCACCATTTACTAAGGCTTTTTCGCCAGTGTACTGTGGACTTTGCATCTTATTTCTAGTGTAACAGCTTGTAGGGGTATTTAAGAAATGTCTGCACCATAAATGTTTCCATGTGGCCCTTTTGTGGTGCAGCTGCACTAGGCATCATGGGACACAAATTAGATGGCGTTCCGGTGCTCAGTCGGACCTTGCGGCAGATTTAACATGCAGTGTGCCAGAAGTGTGTTGCATGCATCATGTTAAAGAGAAACAGGAAATCAGGGAGCACCATATTCATGAAGAATGGGCGCCAGAAATCATGAATCTGGCGCCCTTAGTGAAAGCACCATTAGTGCAGTTAAAACCAATGTGCTCCATGGTATTGGATGGAGCAGCAGATGCTCAACCGGCAGCTCCACCAATTAATGATAATTGGACTCCTGATTGTATTGATAACCTAACAATCTGGCACATAAATATGGAGATCTATGGCCAAAGGAAGGGAAGCAAGGTCACATTTGTGTTTCCATCAATAACAACAAGGGACGGCAATTGTCCTTTGTATGTAGTGCTGCTTATTTTGCTATTTGTGAATAGAGAAAGAAGTGAAGCCAACCACTGCTGTCTGTGTAGTTTCTTTTTTGTAATTTGACAAAGCTATATTTTTTATTAAGGCGAAAAAATGACAAATGATGATAGAATAGTAAAAACCAGAACTGAATAGAAGTTTATTTGTAATGTAATAGCTCTAAAAGCTCCAATTTGCAACTATTTTTGAGTATGTCCAAAGCAGCTTTGTGAATGATCAAAACAGGGGTGGGCATTTACTTCCGCATTTGGCTGCTCAGACCCCTTCAGTTTCGTCAGTCTGAAAATAACTGAATGTGTAAACAAGATAGAAGTCACACTTTTAGCAATAAAAAGAAAATTGGTATAAGGTTTAAAATGTTCACAAAGAGAAAATCAATTTAGGAAATGGGAAAAAATGATTTAAACAGAAAAAAAGTTTGAAAGAAAAAAAAAAGATTTGCAGCCCAGTGTAAAATAAGGAGTTTGTATTGGCTATCGGTAGAAAATGATGTGTGAATGGACTTGTAACAGATTTTTCACAGACTAATTTATTCTAATCTATACAATGCACATGGAAAGTTATAAGAATTTTTCTTATCCAATTCGACATATAGATTCATACCAATTGCATATCATTTGTAACTAGGACCAAATAAAGGAAATACAACTTGTGAAATGATTCTGTTCTTAACCATCCTCTTATTCCTCTGTCCGTGAAAGCCATATCATTGCGGCTCAATATCAAGAAAGGTCTGTCTGTTTAGTGCAATGAAGCTGTTGCTATGGCAATGGCTTTCTCGGTAATGCAGTAATCAGTTTGTCCACTTAGTTCCTATTGCCGTACGATAAATGAGTTGCAGATGGAAGTCCATCATCCATTCATGTTATGCATGTTTAGTATGATTTTCATTCTTTCAATTCAATTTCAATGCACTTAGAATTAGAGTAAGTGACTTTTTGCAGTCATGGATCTGAACTGAAAAATAATATAGCTGTAAATGCGAGAAAATTACTTCAGTATGGGTTATATATACAATACAGAAAATAGATCTGCCTTCTGATAAAGCAATCATTCATGGAATATCTTATTATCTTAACCACTGGCCATTTAGACTTTCACAGTTTTTTTGACACCCCACCTTCAAAAATCCTTAAATTTTGTTTTTCCATGTACAGAAACTATTGAAGGCTTGTTTTTTGTGTAACAAAATGTACTTTCCAGTGACTGTATTTAATATTCCATGTTGTGTATTGGGATTAGGAAAAAGTGGGAAAAAAAATTCTAAACAAAATCCATGTCCCCTATTTTTGTGGGGCTCGTATTTATGCCTTTTACTTCTCATTCTAAATGACACCTCCCTTGTTTTTTGGGTTGTATGAAATAGGGATAGTATAGGCACAGGGATAGTATGATACAGTGTGATACTAACAAACTGTCACATGTGTGACATCACACGACCATGGACCAGTGTTTATCCATTCTCTCAGACATTCGGGCTGTCTGATCACAGCAAACCTGTGGGCACTATGAATATGCTAGGAAGTGGGCTTGTGGACCTTTCACAGCTTTCAGATTGTTCACTGTATATTATTGATGGTGGTCTGGAGCAGGTTAAAGAGGACCTGCACCCAAGGGTTTTAGCTACAATATTGTACAAAGTGTTCAGTACTCCATCTGTACATATATAAGCACTGGCTAACATGACCTAAGGTGGATTTAACTTTTTTAATTCAATATACAAACAGGGCTGTAACTTGTAATACCAACAATAAGGAGTGACTTGCTACTCATGTAACCAGTGCTAACATTACCGTACATTAATACATACAATCGCTCAGTATCTACTGCATTCTAACATATGAAATGACTGCATTCTCATATGATAGTTCCTTTCATTTTGGTCTACTGTATTTGCAAATCTGTGCCAGCTTTTTTGTTCATCACAACATTGGTTGGAGATAGAGCTGTGTGGACCCGTGGGGGAACAGAGTCAATTTGCTGTATTGGCTGTTGGCCGCCAATCGGCATATGTCCCAGTCAACTGAATCCAAACAGTAAATCTGAGTTGACTTTGAGCCTATGCAAATTCTTAGTACAATATATAGCAGTCTTGATGTTTTCTTTCAAAATCTAAGACCTAAGTGTTATTTTCTGACGATTGTAAAGCACTGCACATTATAAGCTTAAATTATCTAGCTCATTTATTGGAGGGTTTCTTAGGAAGGTTCTATTTAAAGATGCGTCAGTCTCTTGACGAATGCACTTAAATTAGACTGGTTCAGTGTAGAAAAACATGTTTTGCAGGTCTTTTTAACCTTATATATGACATTCCCTCCTGGAAATGCACATATTGACGCCACATTCCAGCCATACGCAATTGTTCTTGGTTTATTATATGTTGGGAAAAAGCAATCTCGCCTATGCATCCTCAATTCTATTTGCAGAGTTGTATTCACTGATTCACTCTTCGCCTTTCCTTTTACAAGGCAGCAGGAAGCTAGGATAATTTCAATCACTTCTTATGCTAAGACTTTCCTTTAAGAGTGCATTCCATATCCATAAAGAACTAATCATACCAGAGCAAGAAGCAATCTATTTAACCACAATTCTTGGCCTGACATTTCTTTTACACTTTTTGTTCCTTCTATAAATGTAGATGTTTTGTTCTTGTAATGTTTCCTTTTTTCAGATGTTTGAAACTTTTGGAATGCATTTTTTTGAAATAACAGATGGAATCACTTCAAACTAAAACCAATTAAAACATATACCCCTCTCTGATATCAGTATTAGGTAAACTGATAAAGGTATTCAAATATATGAATCCAATAACGTACTAAAGGGAATTTTCATCAAAAAATACCTAGTTTATGAAGCAAAAATTCTCTTAAATGTATTTTTAAACATTTTGATGATTCTGTTATCCTATTCCATGTCACTGTTTAAATAATAATGAGACTAATAGACTGTAATTATTGTGTAGGGGTTTTTTTTACAGTCACCTCACTTATATCACAAACATTTCAGATAGAATTAAAACAGAAGACAACCCCTCATAGATCAATATCATAACATCCTCTACTGGTAATAGATGATATCACAATGGGGAATATTTAGAGGTGCCTTGTCTGGCAATCAACCCAAATAAACAAGGATAGCAAATGTCTCTATATATGCAGCAACTTCGCTTCCTTACAAATCACCCAAACCAAACCAAAAACACAAAAAATTGAGGCTTGTCACCAAAAAATGTTGTAGTAAAAAATCTTTATTAATGCAAAAAAAAGTCAAAGTCAAAATTTTTTACATGGAAACAGTACAGCACTGAACGCCACTTTGTGAATATAAATGTCTGCATGTGTATGTGTAATGTAAGTAACTGTGCCAAAGACATATGATTACAAGCACAAGGTATGCAGAAAAACTGTTTGTTCAATTATATAGGGAATCCTCAACAAACTTGTCAGATTAGAATATTAGATAAACTACCTATGCAGTGCCTGCCCCGACTCACATTTCAGCCACTCCAACTGCTCAAAAACTGGCACAAACTATAGATGAAATCCCAGCCAAGTCAGATCTGGTCTAAACTGGTCTCACAAGGATGAAAATTACTTCCCGATCTACAAAGAGGTAGGAGCCACTTAGTAGATTCAAGCCGCGAACACTGGGGGGGTAAATTAATACGCCATTCAAAAAACTAAATTCACCTGAGGTATTATTTTTTTCGCTCTATCTCTTCCTCTGCTGGGTGGAAATTTGGAGGTTTGTTGCTAATTTATGTAATGTTGATTCCCAGGTGTAATCATATGTATTAACTTAAAGATATTACGGGTATGCAAAGTTTGATGGCAATGTGACTCTCAGCATAGAAAAATTCTATAAAACTCTCACATGGACCTTAATGCTTCACTCTAATATTGCTCATATGTTCTTACAACATATGGAGCAGACATATCCCACTGTATATTATACAATGGGATTGTTGTGGGTGTTACTCCTCCTCACCTAAATGTGGGAGGAGGTATGAACAATAGCAGCAGCCGATGTTTGCATGGTTCCCAGTGATGTCACTGTCCTTAAATGGACAGTCCTTGTCCCTTCTGCTGAGTGACATATCCACTCAGCAGAGGCTGGGGGCATTGCTTTGCTCCCCACAGGCTTGTGTTGCTTCCACTGGGTTGTTTAAGTTGCTCAACAGGAGGGAGCAGGATAAAAAGACATATGTATATACCCGAGTATAAGCCGTCCCGAGCATAAGCCAGAACTCCTAATTTTACCACCAACTGGGAAAACTATTGACTCAGGTATTAAGCCGAGGTTAAGAAATGCATTGGTCACAGCCCCCCCCCACCGTTATAGCCGCAAGCCCCAGTAATAAATAGCCAGCCCCCAGTGTATATAGTTAGCCAGCTCCAGTAGCATACCAGCCTGACGCCCCCAGAGTATTACAGCCAGCCAGCCCCTAGTAGTATAAGCCACCAGCCCACTGTAGTTAAGCTAGCCAGCCCCTAGTAGCATACAGCCAGCCAGCACACAGTAGTATACAGCCCAAACGCCCAGTAGTATATAGCTGCAAGCCCCAGCAGTATACAGCCTGCCAGCCTAGTAGTATACAGCCAGCCAGCCCCTAGTAGTATACAGCCTGCGTTCCGCCAGTAGTATACAGCCAGCCTGCCCCCAGTAGTTATACATCCAGCCTACCCCAAGTAGTATACAGCCAGCCCTAATAGTATACAGCCAGCCCCCATGAGGTATACAGCTTGCAGCCCCCTGCAGTAATAGCCAGCATTCCCCAGTAGGTATAAACACTTAGCCCCCAGTAGTTAGACATAGCCAGCCCAGTAGGAT
>CM033641.1:67987929-68023627 GCA_019512145.1 Engystomops pustulosus | reverse complement strand
TGCCAGCCCCCAGTAGTATACAGCACAGCCAGCCCCTAGTAGTATACAGCCCCAGCCCACTGTAGTATACAGCTAGCCAGCCCCTAGTAGCATACAGCCAGCCCAGCACACAGTAGTATACAGCCAACCAGCCCCCAGTAGTATAAGCCTGCAAGCACCCCCAGCAGTATACAAGCCTGCCAGCCCTAGTAGATACAGCCAGCCAGCCCCTAGTAGTATACAGCCTGCGTCGCCAGTAGTATACAGCCAGCCTGCCCAGTAGTATACATCAGCCTACCAGTATCACCAGCCCCTACTAGTATACAGCCAGCCCCCATGTAGTATACAGCTTGCCAGACCCCCTGCCAGTATATAGCCAGCTTCCCCCAGTAGTATACAACTTCCAGCCCCCAGAGTAGTATATAGCCAGCCCTAGTAGTATACAGCAGCCCCTAGGATACAGCCTGCCAGCCCCCTGCAGTATACAGCCAGCCTGCCCCAGTAGTATACAGCCAGCCAGCCCCTAGTAGTATACAGCCCTGCCCCCCAGCACTTAAAAAAATAAACTTATATACTCACCCTCCGATGTCAGTGCGCTCCCCGATGTCGGTGGCTCCCAGATATCCCCTGTGGGCGCGTCTCATCTGCTTTCTTCCCCGCGGCTCATCTTCTACTTTTTCTTCTGTCATGGACGCTGCCGACTCCTAATTTTACCACCAAAAACTGGGGAAAACTATTACTCGAGTATAAGCGAAGGTGAAGAATGCACTGGTCACAGCCCCCCTCCCCAGTATATAGCCAGCAAGACCCCAGTAATAAATAGCAGCAAGCCCCCAGTAGTATATGTCAACAAGCTCCACTAGCATACAGCCAGCCAGCCCAGTAGTATACAGTTACCAGCCCACTGTAGTATACAGCTAGCCAGCCCTAGTAGCATACAAGCCAGCCAGTCCCAGTAGTATACAGCCAACCAGCCCCAGCAGTATACAGCCTGCCGCCCCTAGTAGTATACAGCCAGTCAGCCCCTAGTAGTATACAGCCAGCCAGCCCACTGTAGTATACAGCTAGCCAGCCCCTAGTAGCATACAGCCAGCCAGCACACAGTAGTATACAGCCCCCAACCAGCCCCAGCAGTATACAGCCTGCCAGCCCCTAGTAGTATACAGCCAGCCAGCCCCTAGTAGTATACAGCCAGCTGCCCCAGTAGTATACAGCAGCCAGCTACTAGTATAACAGCCAGCCCCCATGTAGTATACAGCCAGCCAGCTACTAGTATACAGCCAGCCCCATGTAGTATACAGCCTGCAGCCCCCTGCAGTCATAACAGCCTTCCCCAGTAGTATAAAGCCTTCAGCCCCCGTTAGTATACAGCCAGCCCCAGTAGTATACAGCCAGACCCCTAGTAGTATACAGCCTGCCAGCCCCTGCAGTATATAGCCAGCTGCCCCAGTATACAGCCTGCCAGTCCCCAGTAGTATACAGCTGCCCCCCCAGCACTTAAAAAATAAAACTTATATACTCACCCTCCGATGTCGACGCGGCTCCCCGATGACGGTGTGCGGTTCCCGATGTCCCGAGTCGGCGCGTTCCGTCTTCTTTCTTCCTGAGGCTCTTCTATACTTCTTTCTTCTGTCATGGACAGCGGCATGTTTTCTACCAGAGGTGCATACTATGACGCAACCGCTGCTGAAGGTATAGTATGCGCTGGCCAGGAAGAAAGAAACATGGCACGTCCATGACAGAAGAAGAAGAAGAGCCATGGTGAAGAAAGAAGACGGGACGCGCGGACTTTAGGGACATCGGGAGGCGAGCCGCGCCAAAACGTTGGAGCCGCGCCAACATTGGAGGGCGGTAGTATAAAAGTTTTTTTTTTTCAGTGGGTTATTTTTTTAAGTGGTGGTTTTGTAATAGACTCGTTTATAAGCCAAGGACTTTTTCAGAACATGTTTTTGTGCTGAAAAATTGGCTCATACACGAGTTATATACGGTAACTTGCTACTTTTTTCAAACCAGTTTTTTTTACAAGTTAATCATATACAGAGCAGACATAGGCAACCACTATGCCTACATCTCCCAGTATATGTTAATACAAGTTTATAACATCAAAAAATATTCACAGCTTAAACTCTGAGCCGGAATGAGGCCTCGGCGTCTCTCATGGTATTGACATCAGCCACTGCTGATTAGTGTCCAGCTTGTGAGCCACTGCTCCAGCGAAAATACAAAGGCTCTGGGGTTTTTACCATCTGAGATAACCACAAACTAGCATTATACCATACGATATCGCCCCATTGATTATATTTTGAACATAAATGAAACATGTAGGGCCTGCACATAGACATTCATGACAATCTGGATCGTACACCTAGGAAGGGTTTTAAGTGTGGAAAGGGACAGGAACAGGTAAAAATGACGGAGGTCTGTGTCGACGAGACTTTTGACCCATAATCTCTTTCCTATGACAGCTCCCCACAAGATCTATCCATTTTCTAACCCTTTGCAAAATTATGTATTGTGACAAGGTCACTATTGAATTATAAAGAAAATTAGTGTTATGTGTTTACAGGACCACAATGTGCATTAGGTCACACTGGAAGCTGTTCCCATGTGTTGGTCTCTTGGAAGACCTGGTACAGGACTCTAATTGCTTGCAGTGGAGACAGAAGTGTGACCAAAGCATCCACATTGCAATGGGTCTAACCATGCACCCGGTGTGAAATCCCTTAGAGAAGCGTGTGGAGCGGTCAGAGGGGGTCTCTACCTGGAGACACAGAAGCAGGACTGTCACATGCATACTTTCCATGCTAGCAGGGAGAAGCCATTCAGTGGTTAGTGAGGGCCGCCAAGTGTATAAGTAGAGCGGACCGACAAGGATTTTGTTTGATGTTTTGTTTGATACTGGTGTTTTCCTGGAATAAATGCACAGTTCACACTTGAATCCTGACTGTCCATGAGAGCTTTGTCATTGTCGACCCCCACGTTTGAGCTGTGGCATTTATGTTACATTTAATATTCAATTTATAAAGCAAATATATTGCTACATAGATGTTTTCCTCAACTAAGTAAAATGGCAGCCAAAATTAATCAGTGATTTATGTACCGCCATGCTATGGTATCATTCTCAAAATTCAGCTAAGAAAAAGTGTCTGTACAGACCTTCAAAGAACAGTAAGGCGCCAAGCAAGCTGATAATAAGCAAGGTCTCAAATTGATTTAATTAATTGTTTAATTCATTTCAGGAGGAAATGCATTTCGTGTTCGCCAATTTAGAATATCCTATTAAATTAAAAACACATTGAGATCTTGATGAAAAGCACATATTCACATAACTTGAGATGCAGCAATCAGATTTTCAACATATAATTTAGTTTTTTGTGGAGAACTAATGAGATTTCAATTACTCACATAAAAGTAAACTGTCTCTCTGATTATTGTAATTGTATTTCCAATTGAAATAAATTAATTGTAAAGTGAGTCGGGTCATTTTAAACAGGATTTCAAATTCGACTATTTGATTGCATGAGGGAACGCATGGCATATTTTGCTGAGACTGACTTATATCAATTTTAGGAATGTTTGTTTTATGAAAAAAGCAACATAAAAGTACAAGTGTCAGTCTTTATAATCAAGTGGTAGAAAATAGAATTGTCTAATTTACAAAGTGTATAATTTATAATAAGTTTATATTATAAGGAGGAAAGACCGTATTTTTCAGATTACAGGACATACTTTTATCGCAAGAGAAAAATCTGAATGCAATTGTAAGGTGTTTGCAATGATGCTTTATTGATAATCCTTAGTCCCATTACAGCAAAAAATGCTGAGAATCCAATTGTCGTGTGACAAAAGTTGTGGGAGCTACAATTATAAGACCCCTTCTACACTCGCGAGTGTGATGCAATGAACTCACATCAACATCGCAACGCATGCTGCCTGGATCTGACTGCCCGAAAGCTAAAACCGAGAGTGAAACGCCTAAGAACACAATACTGACTTACATACAAATTCAATGTAAGAACAAACCTAAAGAACCATCTTGTACAAACCCAGGGATTGCCTCTATTTAAATCAAATAGCAATATAAGTAGGTGTTTAGTGGATGTATTATAGTTTACTTGATTATGAATAATTATTATGTCAGTAGATATTATATAATACATACTCCAACACGTTCGTCAGTTATTATTGGGCTGCCAGGTAAAAATGTGTTACATGGTATAATTTCATAACAAACATTAAAATAAATAATAGGTAAATAGGTAACAGGTGTGGGCCCACAAACCTGTTTGATTGATGGGCAATTACCCTCAAGGATGTAACTATTCACTCTCATATTCCAACGGTCAATCCTGGTATTCTTCCTGACGGCCTTCTAACAGGTGAGAATCCTTCTCCATCATGACAGAATGTGATGATGACTTCACTGGGGAGGAGTGATCACTACGGGAGTTTGTCAATCTGAAGACTTTGGTCTTTGGAGGCACATCTCAAACTGAAGTACTAAAAGTACCACAGTCACATACAGCACAGTCTTCTGGATAAAAACAGTGATCAATAATACACAGTCTCCCACACCAGCAGCAGAAGCCCACCCCGCATTGCATGCCACTGAGCGGAAGTCCCCACCCGTACCCCTGGGAACTAAGCCAGGTTACATACAAGATAGTCAGAGGCCAGTAGGTCAAGAGCTTTGAACACAATGGGGGGGGGGGTTGGAGAGTATTAATGTGTTGGTTTTATATCAGTGAAAAGTACATGAATGATTACCCGGGGCAGTATAGACAGGAAAGTCTACTTTTTCCTGTGTGTAGCTATTGAATTTCAGATGCAAAGTAAAAAAACTGCTAAAATTTCAGGTGCAACTTACTCCAGTTATTCTGGCACAGACAAATTAATACCCCCCCCCCCCCAAAAAAAAAGTCTTTTCTGCTATTTGTGTGACAAAGGTGATTCTCTATTATTGGTTTTTGATCTGCTGCCTTATTTTAGTCAAAGCAAAAGTACGCACTAGGGGTACAACATGAAACTACAGAATTTTCGGACTATAAGGCGCACTGAGAATTATAGGCGCACCATCATAAATGCCTGCTAAAACATCTAGTCATATATAAGTCACACATGATTATAAGGCGCACCTAATTATAAGGATAAATGACCAGCGGTGCCAGACTTGTGCACAGTCCAAGGCATGTTGTCTGTAAGTACGGTTCATATATAAGGGCACGGACTATAAGGCGCACCTTTGATTTCTGAGGATTTTTTGTGCTCCTATAGTCCGAAAAATATGGTACTCTTTTTGTTGTCCATTAATGCTTCTAGAAAATTAAAGAAACTTTCATGAATCTAGCATCAGTGTCATGCAGATAGTAAATTTACTAACTTCAATTCTCTACATCTTTTGCCCAGTTTCAGTTGGGAGCCATCTGTCTTGACATTTAGCTTTTAATCTCATTATTGTTCCAGTCTTCTACTTTCACTCATTGCTTATTACCTTTGCCAAAGCCTTCTCTTGCTTTTGTCATTTTCTAATACTAAGGACCTAATAATGTAATTGACATGGTGGAAGATTTTGTAAAGCTTAGTATAACAAGATATAATATTGCTATTTTCCTACTTTAATCAATGTGTTAAATTCTTAAATAGATTAATGTATTATTTAACTGCAATTATAATTCATTTACCATTTCCTTTTGCTGTAAGACTGTTCTGCTAAGTCATAGACCCATCTTAAAATGAGCTGACATCTAGTTCGTTAAAACTGAGAAAAAATCAATGGGTCATCCCATTTGTTCTATCTATACCAAGTTTTTAATTGCTGACAGAGCAATGTTGTAATAATGTGACACTTGATGCCCTTTTATGAGGTCACACATCTTAGTTCTTTTTTTTCTGTCCATTTTAATCTTGTGTTTCAAATAAATATGAATAATGAATTGCTAAAAGGTAGTAATTAGTAAAGTACAAGTAAAGGTCTTCCTAAAAAAAACTGTTAGTTGTAAATTCTTAATGTTAAGCTGAATATAAAGGGATATAAATTGTTCTTCGCATAACATTTTGATAATTATTCACTCAAACCTGCAGTATAATCAACAAAATTATTCAGTCTAGAGAATGAGCGAGCACTAAAATGCTCGGGGTACTCGTTATTCGAGAACGAACTTTTCCCGATGCCGAGTGCTGTCTCGAAAACGAACCCCTGAAGTCAATGGGAGACTCGAGCATTTTTTCAAGGGGACAAGGCTCTGCACAGGGAAGCTGGCCAAAAACCTGGGAACCTCAGAAAAAGGATGGAAACACCACGGAAATGGACAGGAAACCGCAGGGGCAGCATGATGGATGCCTCTGAGGCTGCATAATCGCACCATTAGCAAAAATTATGGGCAACAGCATGGCCATGAACAGAGTGCAGAATGAAGCTGATAGCATCTAAACATGCAATAATTGACCCCGACCTATAGGGGACGGCATGCAGAGGCAGCGGCAGCGCACGTAGAGAGTGGTCATGGCGACATACCCTAAATGGACTCAGGCTTCAAACCAATGGGTGGCAGAGAAGAGGAACCAAAGGAGGTGAGGTGAGCAAGAAGCTGCTTCAAATAATATCGGAAATGATAAAAGTTTGCCAGTATATTTTGTGGATTACCAGCAGGGGTGGCCGACAAGTTAACATGGAAGCCATGAAAACAACCCAAAATTCTCCTGACACAGCCTCGTTTGATAAGGGACCATGTATTGAGGCATGTGAACTAGTAGTAGAGTAAAGGTGCTGCAGTTAAAAACTATGTTAGTTGGATCTTGGCATGGAGCTGGCGCTCGCTGCCAGGCGAGGTTTCGCCAATCCAAGCCCCTGTCTTAGGGCTACTCCCCAAACAGCACTTCTAAGAACCGTTTTGTATAAGAATTCAAGTGTAGTGTAGCGTTCTTATAAGTTTGATGATATGCGCGGGGGTGTTGAGGGGAATGTAAACAGATGCGCAGAAGCGCGGAAATAATATCGGTAAATGAAAAAGTTTTGCAAGTATTTTGTGGATACACAGCAAGGGTGGCGACAAAGTTAACAAGTTTTGATGTGGAATGCCTGTAATAGCTCTTGGGCGGTGTGCCTTTTATCGCCCTAGGCTCCGACAGGTTGAGCAACGCCTGCTGTCGCTTAGGACGGCACTGATGCTGTGCCTAGACGATACCGACTGAATGGCCGCACATGCCCCCCACAGAGGTAATGTCGGAGGAGGTAGGATAGGCTAGAGGAGGGTATGGGAGGAGGTTATCGTAGGCCTTTGAGACCTGGACCGAGGTAGGCCCCGCAATTCTCTGCTCGGAGTATAGACAGCCCCTAGGGTCTAACTCGGTCTCCAGCCTGCACCAAGTTAAGCTGTAGTAGCGTTCTTATAACTTTGTGATATGGCGGCGGTGAGGGTGAAGCTAAACAGATGCGGCAAGAAAGCGGCGCGTTGAATTGCGGTGCTCAGTGGAGCTGACGCTCACGCTGCCAGGCGAGCTTTCGCCAATCCAAGCCCCTGTCTCTAGGCTACTCCCCAAAACAGCACTCTAAGAACCTTTGTATAGATCAAGTTGTAGTAGGTTCTTATAAGTTTAGGATATGGCCGGGTGAGGGGAATGTAAAACAAATGGCGTCAAGAAGCGCTGAAAAATATTGGGAATGATAATCAAAAGTTTTGCCAGTATATTTTGTGATAACAACGGGCGGTACTGTGCGGGTTCAGTGGCGATCAAAGTAACAACTTTGAGTGGAATCCATGAAAACAACCCAAATTTCTGCTGAACACTCTCGTTGATAAAAGGGAGGATGATAGGAGGCAGCTATATGGACGACTTTTGAGGTAGAATGGAGACCACGTGTGGAGGCTGCTATGGAGACAAATTCTATTTGGATTATGCCTGATGTGGCAGTCCCAAAATTTTTTCAAACCAGAGAAGAGGTAGTGGTCCTCCAGAAAAAATGGATAGATGAGTGCTATATGTGGCAGTCCAAAAATTTTCCGCAAAAATAAACAGAGGAGCAGGTAGGTGTCGACCTCCAGAAAAAATTGATAGATTGATGGTGCCTGTAGGGGAGTCCTCAAAAGTTTAACCAGAGTACCGCAGGTAGGTGGTCCCTCCAGTAAATGAGACTATGGCAATTAAAGCGTAGTGTCCCCAAAAGAAAGATGATCAGTAGTGGCATCCAGTCAACAAGAGCAGAGGGCCTCCCAAATAATAGATAGTCTATTTTCTCAAAAGTTCAATAAGAGCAGGAGGGGCTCCCTCCAGAAAGGAGATAGCTTGGGCGCCAATTTCAACAGGGCTAGTTGGGCCAGTAAGGAGGAGGCCTAGTGGGCAGCAAAAATTTTACATAGGCCGGAGGCCTCAAAATGATAGCTGACCTTATGCCACAACTGTTTACAGAGCCTTAGTGGCTCGATCATGCATAAGTCTATAAAGACCATGGGCTAAGCCAGTTTCCTCCTGCTTTACTGTACAAGAGAGAGAAGGAGAAGGAGGAAATGAGGAGGGAGTAGGAGTGGATCAATTATTCAGTTTGAGCTTACCTTCACCTGGTGGAAGATTGGAAATTACTGGAAATCCAGGCTTTATATTCATTTTAATAAGCGTCAGCCCTGTCAGCGCGTCAGTCGACAGGCGTGTACGCTTATCCCCGTGTGATGAGTGCCCAGCTGCACTGAAAACCCGCTCGGAACAAGACGCTACGTGCAGGCAGTGCAAGAACCTCCAAGGCGGTACAGCGCCATTCGTGCCCACATGTCGCATCTTTGAAACCCAGTAGTTGTAGGGAGACTGTGTGATCATTTAGGACGTTATGGTATGGTCAGCTACGTACTCCCTTCCCACATCTTTCGTAAAATCGCCCTCTGGGAGACTGCGAGACTGCGGTTGACAGGTACAGGTTCTTGCTGGGGGTGACATAAACGCTGGCAAAAGCCTTGTTAAGCGTACCCTTGCCAGTGCTGGACAACTGCTGCTCGCCCTACTCTCCCCTCGCTACTTGTTCACCCAAGAAACTACGCCACTCTACCCGCTAGCGCTGTCAGAGGGAATACTGGTTTCAGCTTGTGCACCAGGCTGCTGGGTAGTGCATGATTCTCACCTCCCTTTCTCTGCGGGGATGAGAGTGGAAGATTTGCTTGTACCGTGGGTCCAGGAGAGTGAACACCAGTTAATCGTGCTGGAAAATTCTTTGAACGCGAAGGGTCACGGGATAGGCACCTAGCAGGAAATCTGCCATATGCGCCGATTACCAACCGTAAGAATTCACTCCCTCACTGGGCCTGACCTGTCATTTCCTCCTCCTCCAACTACTCCAACTCCTCTTCTTCTGCCCATACAACGCTGACAGTGAAGGACTCAAACAAGGTCCCCATCTTGTGTCCGCCGCAACATTCTCCCTCCTCTCCTCCTCATATCCTCCTCCACCTCCACCTCCTCGATAATGCGCTGAGAAAACAGACTGAGGGTGCTTTGGCTATACAAGGGAAATCTTCTTCCCCCGTCTCATTGTGACTAGCGCAAAGCTCCGATTCAATGCTGATCAGAGTAGTTTTTCAACAAGGCCAAGCAGTGGATGGTGAGGCTGATGATGGCGGCATCGCCACTGCATCGTGTGACTCCTCAAAGTTTACTCAGCACCCTGACAGTATCAGACAAATCCACGTCACTCCTCATTGTTAACTTGAGGAAGCTGACTGACCTGACTACCATCCTGGTGGAAGTTGACATCTGGCAGTTACAATCGCTCGGCGCATGCTGGTAAACTCTGGGATAACTGGTCAGGTTTGAATTCCACTCGTGGCACGTCGCACAACAGTCGTGTGAGCGGGCAGTTGGAGGCGGCGCTGCCTGCCCTGAGAGTGGCCCAGCTCTGTGGCTGGGACTTCCTGAAAATGCGCACAGATGCGGAGCACCTTCGTGAGCATCGAACAGATTGGCGGTATGTCTTAGAGGAGAACGTGAAACTATCAGATTTAACACTGGGCCAGGCATGGCAACCATTGTGTCAGTCTTGCAGAGTTGCAGAAGCCGCCACCAGGTTACGAAGTCTGTCACAGTCACAACCCCATGCCTGGCTTCGGTTTCAGCGTGCCAGCACACAGATCAGTCTGCGCCGTGATGCCCTGTAATAGCTCTTGGGCGGGTGTGCTTTTGTCGCACTAGGCTCAGCAGTTTGTAGCACCGCCTGCTGTCGTCTTAGCGCACGGCACTGCTGCTGTGCCTAGATGCTACCCGACCTGATGGCGCCGTGCCACTGATGGTAGTTCGGAGGAGGTGTAGGAGGGTGGGAGGGAGGAGGAGGAATAGTAGGACCTGAAACACCTGGAACCGGGTAGGACCCGCAAATCCTCGGCGTCGGCAGTATATGACAGCCCAGGTGTCAACTCGCTCCCAGGCCTCCACCAAGTTAACCCAATGTGGCCGTCAGGACTATATAGTGGCCATGCCCGGCATCACTCGTTCCAACGTGTCCGTGTCAGGTTGGAACTTGTTCAGAGAACGGCGTTGGTCCAGGGCACGGAGATGTTGTCTGCAATTGCTGGTTGACAGGGCCTGGGACGGCACGTGAGTCGGAAAAGTGAGGGTGCGGCTGTTGGGACCGAATCACCGAGGCGGGGTGGTCGGTGTGGCTGTGGTTGGCGCCAAGGGTGGCAACAGGTGTGGTGTCGCGTTTCGGCTTTCGGTGCTCTACCTAGCCATATAGGGCATCTCCAGGCTAGCAATTGGAGATGGCACATTAAGGCTTGGGCGTGCGGGTTGGGTTGCACTATATTATGCGTTTCCGCTACACGCGTTGGAGGTTATGGCGAGCTGACCGTTGGTGGATGGCCTGTGGAGGATCGTGGAGGTGCGAGCGATGGGGGTTTTTGTTGGCAGGGGGGTCCTGTGGTATTGGTGGGCGGACTATCAGCTGACACAGGGGAAGGAGCAAGTGGTGTGCACGGGCAGGAGGTTGACGGGCTTGTTGCCCACTGAGTGGGGGTTAGCATTCATATGCCTGCGCATCTGGTGGTAGTTAATCTAGTAGTGGTGGAACCCCTGTGAGCCTGGTTTTTGGCAATGTTGCACACCACAGTCCGTCGGGTCATCGGTGTTCCGTAAAGAACCTCCAGAATTCTGAAGATCTAGCCCTCGCCGCAAGAGCCTCCGCCACGAGGGATCTCACTAGTTGACACATTTGCGCTGAGCACCAGCTCTGCGCCTGCCTCTTTCGTCTGGCCCCACACGGACACAGACCTCCCAACCTGTTCTGTCGAGGACTCTCCCTACGTCTAGAAGCACGTTTCACCCGGCTCTCAACCCGCTTGGGTCTGTCACCTCATCATACTCCGATCCCTCAGTTATGCTCACCCCTCGACTCCTGCCCTGACAAACAACTTACCCACGTTGACAACCGTGTAGCATCATCGTCGGACACCTATTTACACACTTCCACTAACGCAAGAAAGAAGGTCCATTCATCACCCACAGACTGTGACTGGTGGAACACCCTGGGACATCGGGAAAATTGCTCAGAAGCAACCGGACAAGTGGTTTGTGACTGTGGGAAGGGTCCAGAAAACCAGTTCTCAGAGTATGCCGGTTAAAATGCCAAATTTTCTGGGGGGGGCACCAGACTGGGGGGGAGGAGGCTGAGGTTGAGGAGGCACTGGAGGAGTGGCGGATTTCGGTGACATGGGTGGGACTGCGTGGAAGACTGACTGGTGGACAAATTGCTCGAAGCTATGTCAGCAATCACGACATCACCTGTTGCACGGTTCTGGCTCAAAACAGTGCCTCACCACGAGTCCCAGTAACTTCAGACATGACCTAGGGAGTGTAGCTCTGCGGCGTTCCCTGCTCCCTCCTAAGGCAGGTGGGTATCACCCCGCCAGGACCCGGGCTCTGACCCCCTGCAGTAGTTGGACGCCCAAGTCCCCGCCCTCGTCTCTACCCCTAGCCACTCGGGTTTTTAAACATTTTTAAAATGAGAGTTATAGATTTAATTTATTTTTAACTTTTTTTGTTTTTTTTTGTTTTTTTTGTGTTTTTAGTTTTAAAAACAAACGATGCTATCCTATTGCTATGGTATTTTCTAGCGCAGTATGAAAGCACAACTACTATGCCAGATGCAGAGGACACTGAGTTATTGTAAACAACATAAATAAACGTAAAATAAAAAAGGACAAATGGCCAGATGTTGCCTAATTGAAATCCAACCCTACTAAATTTTCCACTTTCGGTTCTTGCCAATGGATATGGCGTCACTAAAGCGCAAACAACAAGCGGGTCGCAAGTCTCACACAAATTGCTCACAATTGGCTAGTAATGATGCACTGCAGCAAGTACAGCCACAGCAGATCAACCAGAAATCAAATAATAAACGCTACTGTAGGCGTGTAAGCCGTTTTGTTGGTTCTCCTATGGCTATTTTTAGCCACAGTATGAAAGCACACTACAATGCCAGATGACGAGACACTGGTTATTAAACAAAATAAAACGTAAAATAAAAAAGGAAAAATGGCAGGACTGGGCCTTAATTGAAACCAACCCTACTAAATTTTCCCACTTCGGTCTTTGCAATATGGATATGTGCGTCATAAGCGCACAACACAGCGGTCGCAAGTTCCACGACAAATTGCTCACAATGGCTAGTAGATGCACTGCAGCAAGTACAGCAACCAGCCAGATCAACCAGAAATCAAATATAACGCTACTGTAGGCGGAGTAAGTAAAGCCGTTGGATTCTCCTATGGCTAATTTTCTTTAGCCAAGTTATGAAGCACACTATAGCAGATGAGATGACACGAGTTTGAAACAAATAAACGTTCAAAAGAAAAAAGAAAAAAATGGCAGACTGTGCCTAATTGAAATCCAAAACCCCTACTAAATTTCCAACTTCGGTCTTTGCAATGGATATGTGCGTCACTAATCGCAAAAACACAGGCGGTGCAAGTCTCACTACAAATTGCCACAATGGCTAGTAGATGCACTGCAGAAAGTACAGACACCAGCAAGAATTCAACCAGAAATAAAATATTATAACGCTACTGTAGGCGGAAAGTAAGCAGTTTGAGATTCTCCTATGGCTATTTTCAGCCAAGTATGAAAGCACACTACTATGCCAGATGAGATGACACTGAGTTATGAAAAAAAAATAAAACGTAAATAAAAAAGGAAAAAAGGAAAAAATGGCAGGGACTGTGCCTAATTGAAAATCCAACCCCTACTAAATTTCCACTTCGGTCTTTGCAAGGGATATGTGCGTCACTAAGCGAAAACACAGCGGGGTCGCAAAAAGTAGTTCACTACAAATTGCTCACAATTGGCTAGTAGATGCACGCAGCAAGTACAGCCACCAGCGATAACCAGAAATCAAATATTAAACGGTACTGTAGGCGTTAAGGCCGTTTGGATTCTCCTATGGCTATTTTCTAGCCAAGTTATGAAAGCACACTACTATGCAAGATGAGAGGACCACGAGTTATTAAACAAAAATAAACGTAAAATAAAAAAGGAAAAATGGCAGGACTGTGCCTAATTGAAATCCAACCCCTACTAAATTTACACGTCGGTCTTTGCAATGGATATGTGCGTCACTAGCGGCAAAAACAGCGGGTCGCAAGTCTCACTACCAAATTGCTCACACTTGGCTAGTAGATGCACTGCAGCAAGTACAGCCACCAGCGATCAACCAGAAATCAAATATTAAAGCTACTGTAGCGTAAGCCGTTTGGATTCTCCTATGGCTATTTTCTAGCCAAGGATGAAAGCACACTACTATGCAGATGAGATGACGCTGAGTTTTATTTAAACCAAAATAAAACGTAAAATAAAAAAGGACAAAGGGCAGACAGAATGTTTGCCTAATTGAAAGTCCAACATACTAAATGTTCCCACTTCGGTCTTTGCAATGGAGAGGTGCGTCACTAAGCGACAAAAAACCACAGACGGTCGCAAGTCTCACTACAAATTGCTCACAATTGGGCTAGAGAGGCACTGCAGCAAGACAGCCAACAGCAGATCAAACCAGAAATCCAACAGATAACGCTACTGTAGGCGTAAGCCGTTTGGATTCTCCTATGGTATTTTCTAGCCAAGTATGAAAAGCACACTAACTATGCCAGATGCGATTGACGCTGAGTTATTAAACAAAATATAAAACGTAAAATAAAAAAGGACCAAATGGCAGACTGTGGCCTAATTGAAATCCAACCCCTACTAAATTTTCCCACTTCGGTCTTTGCAATGGATATGTTGCGTAACAAGCGCAAAACACGCGGTCGCAAGTCTCATACAAAATTGCCACAAGTGGATAGTAGATGCACTTGAAGCAAGTACAGGCCACCAGAAGAGATCAACAGAAATCAAATATATAAGCTACTGTAGGCGTTAAGCCGTTTGGCTTCTCCTATGGTATTTTCTGCCAAGTATCGAAAGCAACTACATGCCAGATGAGATGACGCTGTGAGTATTATTAAAACAAAATAAACGTTACAAATAAAAAGCAAAGTGGCGACTGTGCTAATTGAAATCCAACCTATTAAATTTTCCCACTTCGGTCTTTGCAATGGATATGTGCGTCACTAGCGCAAAAAACACAGCGGTCGCAAGCTCACTACAAATTGCTCACCCAATTGGGCTAGTGAGATGCACCTGCAGGCAAGTACAGCCACCAGAGATTTCAACCAGAAATCAAATATATAACGCTACTGTAGGCGGTTAAAGCCGTTTGGATTCTCCTATGGCTATTTTCTAGCAAGTATGAAAGCACACTTACTATGAGATGAGATGACGCGAGTATTAAAACAAAAATAAACGTAAAATAAATGGAAAAATGGCTAGGACTGTGCTAATGAAAATCCAACCCCCTTACTAAATTTTCCACTTGTGTTGAGGTGGATTGTGTGCCACTAGAGCTAAAACACAACTGGTAGCAAGCCCCTGCTAATTCCTCAACAAAATGGTACTAGATGCAATAAAAAAAAAAAAACAAGTAGAAAGTTTTATTGTAGCCCTAAGAAGGCGGGTGGGTTCTTGGAGAATTCACTCGCCTAACAGTAAGCTAATAGAACACCCTAACGCTTTCCCTGACCAGCCGCAGCTATCTCCCTAGCAGCATCCAGACAAAGATGATTACGAGCGCGTGGGCAGCGGGCTAGTCTATCCCAGGGTCACTTGATCATGGCCAGCAACCAATGCCTATCCGACGTGTAAGGGTTTACCACGTCATGCTGGGGGAGTGGCGAGTCTCCTGGCTTGTGATTGGCTTGTTTCTGGCCGCCAAAAAAGCAAAACGGCGGGAGCTTGCCAAATTTTCTCGAGAGGGGCGAAGTATTCGTCCGAGCAACGAGCAGTTTCGAGGTACGCTAATGCTCGAACGAGCATCAAGCTCGGACGAGCATGTTCGCTCATCTCTGTTCCTGTCATTATATGATGCTTAAAGGAAACCTAACACCAGGATGAAGATTGTAAACCAAGCACACCGAGATATGGGTGTGCCCATCTGGCAGGATCGTTTTCATTTTGCGTTGTAGTCCCTTGGTTTACAGAAAAAGAAAAAAAGGATTGACCAAACTATGCAATAATTGAGCCTTGAGGAGTTCCCAGCTCAGTAGCTGTTAATTGGAACCCAGAGCCCCTCAGACTAATTTGCATAAGTTTCAAATCCTATTGTTGTACAAAACAATGCATAAGGAGTTATTAACAGAAGAGTGGATCGTTGTCAGAGGGGGGCACACATTCACTATGGCTTGGTTTAACAATCCTTCATCCTGGTGGTAGATTTATAACAATAATAAAACCAGTCACTGCTAGAGTAGATACCTTAACTGTGATTAAGTTTTCTAGTCTAACATACTAATATGAAAACTTTAAAATAACCTGTCATAGGGAAAATAAAAAACTGTGCATGGCTGATGTCAAGTAGGGCAAGAAACCTTCAGAATTACCGGTGCAGAAATACACCAAAAAAGTGGTGTTTACAACCATAGTTTTAAATTGTGTCTATTTTTGGCTTCGAAGTCATCACTAACACTGTGTCCACCATCTTGGTTGACATCCAAGAGGGGAGCGATGTGTTATGGTAGTGAGACTACTCAAAAAAAGGATCTAATGGTATACTATGAAACAGTCTACACATCTACAAGAATTACCTCAAAATGGGAAAACAGAGCCAAAAAGCGATGTGGATGTGGAAAGTAAACTTATTAGGGATAAAACATTTAAAAAAGCTATGACAGCTAAATTGACTACAAAAAAAAACGGACTACCCAGGGTATTGACTATGGCCACATAACATATGATGTGGTATGCTAATTACGCTCCACAAGCATAATCTAGGGTAAGTTAGGTAAGATTATACTGATATACTAATAACAAATGAACAATATAATTAATGGAATTGAATTCATCAGATGAGGGTCTCAGTAACCATTGGGAGGTAGGAGAGAGAACAACCCCCGCGCTCTGCTGACCAAACGGCTGCCTCACAATGAGACTCCTATAGGATGTGGTTAGATTCAATTTCACATTATTATGTTTTCATTTTAAGAATAATCTGTGTAATTATAGACAGTAATGCTTTGTCTTCACTTCCACCTATTTTCTGGACATACGTACCATATCTATTGTTTTTGGAGCCTCATTAGCCATACCACCGTAGATTTCTATACTATACCCTGGTAGTTGTTTTTTGGTTATGTTTGATTAGGCTTGCTGCATAGCTTTTAAAGGATGGTTTTAATGTCTCGTATACCAATAAAGTTTATTATCACACATACACATCTCTTTTTGCTAGTTTGCCTTTGTGCGTTACGGAATTATGGTATAGATTTTCCAAATACCAGCTATTAAAAGTTCTGCACTGCTTTTATGTCTAAAGTAAACGGCTGTATCATTAAATATGAGCCAAAATCTAAAATATAAGATTTAAAGTCTGTGGCAGGGAGAATGGGCATGCATTGTGCTTACAGTTTGCACTGGGTTCTAGTAGGTTATAATCTATCATATAAAAGGCTTCTGGACTGGACATGCCTACCTATTTGACAGATCTGTTGCAATGTCCATTAAATAACGCTGTGAGTAGCGTTCCATTAAAATTCCATGTGGAGAATTTCCCTGGTGTTATCTATGCAACTTGTTGCAGATGTAGTGAATTGCACAATAAAATCAACACATATTCATTCATGTCTAGATGCGTAACCAGAGGGTGTTAAGAAGATAAGAAAACCAGAAAAACATTAAAAAATCATACTAAATGAAGACATTTTTTTAGGGGGATTGTCATGGAACAACATAGTTTGTAATATAAATCCAGTTTTTTGTAAACAACATTTTAAACATCTCAACTGTTCTATTTCTGTCTATATTTAGTTTTTCTTTTCTTATTGTAGTAACAATTTCATTGAGGAAATGTTTAGGACGACTGATAAACTTAGGCGTATTTCATTATATTTTCCTATCTCTTTCATTTTTGTAAGTAACAACCTTTGATCATCTGGGACAAACTACGGTATTATAGAATGACTAGAATATATACTTGCGTTCTGCCATTATTTTTAGTTATATTTTCCTATTTTTCTTTCATTTTGTAAGTTAACAACCAAATTGTATCATCTGAGGACAACTACAGACTATAGGAATGACTAGATCTATACTTTGAGATTTAGATTTCACAATCATTTCCAATTACAATGAGCCTCTGCCTAATGCTAAAAGACTGAAATAACAATTAAATCAGTATACTGTATTGCTAAACATGTGTTTAATGAAAGAAAGTCACAATAAAGTAAGTTCTCTAAAAGGAAACAATCCCAACATTATGATAAAAGTGAAAAGAACTTCAAAAGCACTCTTTTCAACTGAAACCTATAAAGATAACATACTGTGATAATGTGTTTTAGGAAATGATCTGTAAGGATTGGTGAGAAACTGCATCACATAGAAAAAAAATCATGAAGGAATTATTGTAAAATGCTTCAAATTGTTCTGAGTTTTTTGTTATAATTTCATTTGGCCATACTCTAAAAAATGAACATTTATAACTAGTGGTAAAATTGGGCCATCTAATGTTTTTTAGTAAACGATTTTAAACCTACTTGGTCAATGTTTACACACAGTTATTGTAATATAAATCAGGCATGTAGACTGCTAGGAGAGAAAAGCTACAATAGAAAGATTTCGCAGTTCTGTTACAGTGTGTGTTTTAGACTACGATTCAATGTAAATAGTAAACCAAGCCCTTTTCACACGAATGTGTTGCTCCCAGACCGTAACTTAGAGACAAACCCACAGCCAGGTGTAGGAGATAGGAGGAGGAGAGATCAACCCCCTCCGCTCTTCTTAGAAAGCGACTAAGTGTGGCCACACCTCCCTATGACGGAAGTCCCTTTTATTTTGCACGGAGCTGCCAAGCTTGTCATAGTCGTAAGTAAAGTGTACTCACCACAGTTGTGACTGGGTTTGATAGTGACCTCATGGGTTTTCAATGACCCCCATACATTGACTCTAAGGGCAATCTCAATTTTTTTCAAAATGTTCACTTGTACACAAAAAAAAATCAGTAAACCCACATATGTAAAGATTGCATTTAGCAGTATATATTTTCGATTTTCTTTTTACACTGGGCTTGTATTGCATTCTAAAATCATAATTATAAAGTTGCCAGACTAAGTTACATTCAGAGTGGTTTTACTGTGAGCACTTGTCACCATGAACAAGCACCCTGCGCCGCCCATATTTCTCCATTCCAGCTCCATTACTAGTTTGAAGAAGATTGTAGTAACAGGGAGTATATTGTTGGTGAGTTGTATTGATATAGTGAGATGGTGAGTTGTGATCTGAAAGTCAGAATATTCCTTGTTGCTACATGGCAACCAATTGCAGCTAGCTTTAATTTTACCATTGCCCATGATATTTTAAAGGGGAGCTGTGATTGATTTTGCAGGGGGGCAACTAGGATATCTGACCTTTATTATATAGCGCACACAGATCCACTGTACGCCATACATGAGGAATAATACCGCTACACGTGAGGAACACTAAGGATACAGTGGAGGAAACACTATGGCCACATAGTGGAGGACAACTACCGTATGTATGGCGGTATGTTCTCACTGTTTGGCATAGTAGTGTCTCTCACTATATGGGGGCGAGTGTTCCGCACTGTATGGCGAGTGTGTCCTACTGTATGGCAGGTTAGTGCTCCTCACACGTGCAGCTTCACATAAACGGTGACAACACTTCTTAAAACATGTGCACCGACTGGTGCAAACACTTTATGTGAAATGTTAGGCCTTAGTGTTTTGACCTATTAGCTGCCAGGATCATTACGATAAATTCCAACAGCACCTGAAAACAGAAATCAACAATCTATGATAGACTAGGTTATATCTGACGGTTACAGTTAATACGTGTTTTCCCCCTGCCTGGTAAGTCCATTTTTTCCAAAGAGTGGTGGATGACAAAATACATAGTGTAATTGGTATTTAATGCACCAAAACCGCTATTTTTTGACATGTTTTCATGCCAGTTATCTGGGGAGTAAGAACTAAAAAGGTCTAATATGTAGTGAAAGTTATGGTGTATGTGTTTTCAAGGATCCATATTCTGTAAAAAGGGAAGTCTGTGTTCTGTACTGATGAAGGAGCAATCTTACAGATTGTCGTTCTGTTGACTGGTTTCGCTATTATGAAAATTGTATATTGACATTAGTCCTTTGATGGCCATTATTTAATTTGATACCTTAACAAATGCTATGAGACCGTGTTAATGGTTTTTGCAGAGCAAGTATCACTTTTTGGGTAAAGACTTACGTTTTCCCAATAAAGCGATCCCAAATTTGCTTAATAGAAAACTACAAAATTCAACAAGATTAGACTGCAGTTATTAGTTTTGAACTAATCACAGAACCCCCCCTCAGCATACTCAGAGGGCTGCAGGCTTCCCAGAATTTGCAGTTTTATGTATTTAGCCAGATTTATGGTCTTCTCTGATTTTCCGTTTCGCAAACTTGTGAAGAAGCCTTCTACAGGCAAAGCCAACCAAATCATTATTTTTCTGTGGATATTCTGAAACTTTTCTACATGTTAATTGCAATAATTTTGTGCTGCATGTTTTTTTCATACTAGATCTAGATGGAATTTTAAACTGAGCTAAGCCCCTTTGTATTAAGTGCAGTGTACATGTACAGTGAGTTAAAACGTGCACTATCACATACGGCACAGCAAACAGCCTCAAAAGGAGAGGGCAGGGGAGCACCACGCTCAACTTTCCAGCCGAATGTTGTATGACCCGGGTCCTGGCCGTATTTTCATGTGAAGAACCACAAAAACTGTAGTAGCTGATGGTTAGTACTTACGATTATGCAGTGTCAAAGATGCATGTCGTACCCATGTGGCCCACAGTTAAAGAGGAGGAAAAAGCTCTCCAATGATACAAAAATACACAAAAATTTAATAAACCACACAGTTCAGTGTTGAGGGGGGAAGTATAAACTATAAAGAAATATTTTTAAAAATAGCTGTTTCACCAAATCATCTCTATATTAAGCTAAAAGATCTACTATGGGTTTGTGAATTTCAATAATAGCTTATAAATATACGGGCAGAGGGAACCAAAAGACATTCTTGTGTATATAAAAAGTTTGTGAACTATTCATAGGGAATTGATTTCTTCTTTTTTAAATAAACACATTGTATATAGCAACTAGATTTGAATGAAAAAAAAATGAGTATGCTAATAGTAAAAATAAAAGGGGGGGGGGGGGGATTAATCTGGCAGCCTTGTTCTATTATACCAGTTTTTAATAAGCCGAGTAGGTTCATTATTGAAACATAACTAAGTTGGAATAATACCACGTATTGTTATCTAGGTCAGTGATGGCAACTTTTTCAGCCCAAAGTGTGAAAATTGTAAAAATCAAAGCTAGGAGGTGTGTCACTTTAAAAAATATATATAAGTTTTGTGATGGTGGTAGCATAAAACAAAAAGTTATCTTCCCATTATTGCTGAGGGTAACGTGGTGGGTACACTGGCAGCAAAGTAAAGTAAATTTGGTAGGCTAGCTGCTTAAGGGTAAGGCTGGAGGTTAAAGGACTGGGAAATGGTCTTAAACGACGAGCCACTTGGTTGTCACTGGAATGGACCTTGGTTATAGCCACTCGTGGAAGGGCAACTGTGGCGGACACGATCTGTGCTGTTGCTAAGCCAAAAAATATTATAACTTGGGTAAGGGTTGGCGTGCTGCTTCACAGGGTCATAACTAGGACGTACATGGCTGCCAATTCATGCTGCCATGAGCAGGAAAATTCAGTAGGATGGTGATGCGCAGGTACGGAGCAGCATTAAGGGTGAAGTGTAAGCATCTTCTAGCTAGTGAAGATGCGTCAGTTAGCAAGCTACAACAGGACTTCTTACACATGTGTCCACAGGTAAGCCAATATTGTTTTTTAGGTTATAGTGGTGAAAATCCCCAAAGCTTCAGTTTATTATTACATACTTAACTCATACACAGTAATTGAACAGAATAAAACAAAAAATCAATCCCAGATGTATGCAATTTTTCGTCAATTTACTGCTAAGACTTCATATAAGGTCATAATAGGTCTGTCTGTATTCCCACATATGGTAAGCTATGGAAAGTTAACGTTGATTCCAATCAAAAAGAGACTTTAAAATAGTAGTAGAAAGAAGCTATTATACCAGTATACTATTTTTTTTCTTTAAAACAAACCCTCTTGTATATGGATGTGCCTTTTGTTCTTGTAACTCCAGCTGCATATGGGTTGGTCTATAGAATGCTAGCATAGTGCTTGACACGTTAAATCAATGTGTTTGGGTACAACCATATTGAAACAGACACTGCCACCAGTGGGGTAGCATGCATGCTTATACTTTTACAAGCCCGGTTTAGTTATATAAGAGTTAATACTTCAATATAACTGTATCCACTGACAAAGCCATTTATTTGGAACAAACAAACAAATCTAATACAACCACATCTAAGATTCATAGTATATCTTATTAACTAATCGTACTTGAAGTTCACCCCCGCCCTTTCCTGAGTAAATAGATAAACACAAAGATTACAAATATATCACACGCCCTGCCTGATCACTCAGCTTCCATCTCTACCACCCTGATGCCTACGTTCCGAACCCACCACGCGCCGACAAAAACAACAACAACCCAAACAAAAAAAAACCACACTAACAAATAAAAAAGAACCAAAATTAATATCTTTTTATTGTAGTTTTCTAACGAATCTAAAACAAAAACTCTTGCTGGGGGCGGAAACTCACAAAAACAACAAGCAAACTACCGCCATACAACCAATGATCGAAACCAAACGAACAAAAATAAAAAACAAAATAACAAATAACAAAAAACCCAACAAACACTAGCTACAAAAACACCAAACAAAAAACAACACCAAAAAACAAAACACACAAAAAAAAGAAAACCACCAAATCACAAAACAAAAAAAAAATCAAAAAAAAAACAACAGAAAAAAAACAAAAAACAACAAAAACAAAAAAACAAAAAAACAAAAACAAAATCCCAAAAAAAAAAAAAAACAAAAACCCAAAACAAGAAAACAACAGAAGGTTATTTGTCCTCCTCATTGTGGCATTTGGGATTGATTTAATATGGTTGGAATTGAGCACATTTTTTTTAAAAACATTTAAAAACTTTTTGATGTAGATCGTAGATTGGGACTTTTTTTGTGACTTGTCACTCACAAACAACGTGTAACGCCCCAAGAAAAAGCAAAGGAGTTCCTTAATGAATAAATAAAAAAAACGGTTATAATCATTGTTACCATTCAGCGGGGAAAGTCGGCCGAAAGTTGTGAAAAACACTTAAGGCAGTGTAATCATGGCTCAAAACTTAGTAGGAATGCAGAGGAAATAGCTATCTTCTCAGTGAAACCTGGTTGCCAAACGATGACATATCGAAATATCACAGGTATTGGGCTGGTTTAATTAAACTCGCATCATTGATAAAAAATTATTGACTAATCCAGGAATTATGAAACTTATATAAACACCATACGTGATTCAAGCATATACCTGGCTGCCTTTCTTTCGAAGCTTGCAGTACACTACCATTCTCTTATACAGCATTTAATAAGGACAGACGAAAAGAGGATGGAAGTTAAAGCATATAAACCTATTCGGAGTCCAGAAAGTTGCAAAAATTGACATGAAAATAAAAATATGAAAGATAAAGGCTGAAAAATTGTGTCACGCTTCATTAAATGTTCAGTGCACTTCTCCCCTTACCCCTCCTTTTTTTATCTATTTTTTCCCCTCTTTCCTCTTCCCTTGTTATTCCCTTCACTCTTCTTTCTTCTCCTCTTATTCTTTCCCACAGCCAGCCCCTAGTAGTATACAGCCTGCCAGCCCCCTGCAGTATACAGCCAGCCTGCCCCCAGTAGTATACAGCCAGCCAGCCCCTAGTAGTATACAGCCTGCCCCCCCAGCACTTAAAAAAATAAACTTATATACTCACCCTCCGATGTCAGTGCGCTCCCCGATGTCGGTGCGGCTCCCAGATATCCCCCATGTGGGCGCGTCTCATCTGCTTTCTTCCCCGCGGCTCATCTTCTTACTTCTTTCTTCTGTCATGGACGCTGCCAGACTCCTAATTTTACCACCAAAAACTGGGGAAAACTATTTACTCGAGTATAAGCCGAAGGTGAGAAATGCACTGGTCACAGCCCCCCTCCCCCAGTATATAGCCAGCAAGACCCCAGTAATAAATAGCCAGCAAGCCCCCAGTAGTATATAGTCAACAAGCTCCCACTAGCATACAGCCAGCCAGCCCCCAGTAGTATACAGTTACCAGCCCACTGTAGTATACAGCTAGCCAGCCCCTAGTAGCATACAAAGCTAATTACTGTCTAATTATATTATCAGATATTCTAGAATTTAAAACACTAATAATTGATTGGAATTAACCATCCTATGAGGAGTCTCATATGGAGGAGCCTGTTGTCAAGCAGAGCGCGTGGGGTTTCTCTCCCTACCTCCCAAATGGGTTACTGAGACCTCATATGACGGAAATTCAATTCACATTATTATATTGTCATTGATTATTATATCAGTATAATACTTACTATACTTACCTATATATGCTTGTGGAGCGTAATTAGCATACCACATTATATTGTGCATATATACCCTGGGAGTCCGTTTTTTTTTGTAGTCAACTAGCTTGTATAGCTTTTTAAATGTTTTTACCTATAAAGTTCCTTATCCAATGCTTTTGCTCTGTTTTCCATTTTGAGGTAATTCTTTAGATGTGTAGACTGTTCAGTATATACAAATAGATCTTTTTTTGAGTAGTCTCATATCCATAACACATCGCTCCCCTCTATGATGTCAACAAGATGGTGGCACACGTGGTGTAGTGATGAACCTTCAGAAGCCAAAAATGACACAATTTAAAACTATGGTTTAAAACCCTTTTTTGGTGTATTCTGCCACCGTAATCTGAGGTTCCAATAGAAGAAAGCCACCGCTCACGCTCACATAAGCTGCATCCTCAATATAGACGAGGTCCTATTCCTCCTTAGCTCTCGGTGACGGAAAGGCAGTCCTGCCGGTTGACTGAATGATGCACAATGAAAACGAAGGTATTCCAGCACTCAGAATCTTTCTTAAAAAAATATTTGAATTTTTTTTTGTAAATATTAAAATGCAAGGTCACATCCTGGCATACATCCAAAAAGAAAAGATCTACCGTTTCGGACTAGTGGTGCTTTGGCTCCTTGCGTCCATGATCTGATCATGAATAAGGACGCAATCACACTAGTCCGAAACGCGTAGACTCTTTCTTTTTTGGATGATAGTGCCAGGATAGTGACCTTGCAATTTTAATATTTACAAAAAAAATTCAAATATTTTTTTAAAGAAGATTCTGCAGTGCTGAATACCTCGTTTCATTGTGACACAATTCTGAGGTTTCTTGCCCTACTTGACATCAGCCATGCACAGTTATTTTCCTATTACAGGTTATTTTTAAAGTTTTCATATTAGTATGTTAGACTAGAAAACTTAATCAGCAGTTATAGGTATCGAACTCCAGCAGGGAACTGGTTTTATTATTGTTATAATCTACCACCAGGATGAAGGATTGTAAACCAAGCACATAGTGATGTGTGCCCCCTCTGAACGATCCATTTTTCTTTAACTCCTTATGCATTTGTTTTACAACAATAGGATTGAAAATTATGCAAATTAGTGGAGGGCTCTGTGTTCAATTAACAGCTACTGAGCTTGGAGCTCCTCAGGCTCAATGCATATTTGTAAATCTTTTTTTCTGTACACAAGGACATAAAAAGCAAATGAAAAGCGATCCTGCCAGAGGGCACACACCAGTATGTCAGTGTGCTTGGTTACATCCTCATCCTGTGGTAGGTTTCCTTTAAGTCATCATATTAATGACATGAATAATTTGTTGATTATACTGCAGGTTTGAGTGAATAATTATCAAAATGTTATGCGAATAAGCAATTTATATCCCTTTATATTCAGCTTAACAATTAAGAAATTTACAACATAACAGTTTTTTTAGGAAGACCTTTAACTTGTACTTTACTAATTATCTACCTTTTAGCAAGTTCATTATTCATATTTATTTGAAACACAGATTAAAATGACAGAATAAAAAGAACTAAGATGTGTGACCTCATAAAAAGTGCATCAAGTGTCACATTAATTACAACTTGCTCTGTCAGGCAATTAAAAACTTGGTATAGATAGAACAAATGGGATGACCCATTGATTTATTCTCAGTTTACGGACTAGATGTCAGCTCATTTTAAGATGGGTCTATGACTTAGCAGAACAGTCTTACAGCAAAAGGAAGGTAAATGAATTATAATTAGCAGTTAAATAATACATTAAATCTATATTAAAGAATTTAAACATTGATTTAAAGTTAGGAAAGATAGCAATATTATATCTTGTTATACTAAGCTTTACAAAATCTTCCACCATGTCAATTACATTATTTAGTCCTTAGTATTAGAAAATGACAAAGAAGACACAAGAGAAGGCTTTGGCAAAGGTAATAAGCAATGAGTGAAAGTAGAAGATGGAACATAATGAGATTAAAGCTAATGTCAAGACAGATGGCTCCCAACTGAAACTGGGCAAAAGATGTAAGAGAATTGAAGTTAGTAAATTTACTATCTGCATGACACTGATGCTAGATTCATGAACTTTAATTTTCTAGAAGCATTAATGGACACAAAAAAGAGTACCGTATTTTTTGGACTATAAGGACACAAAAAATCCTCAGAAATCAAAGGTGCGCCTTATAGTCCAGTGCACCTATATATGAACCGTACTTACAGACAACATGCCTTGAACTGTGCACAAGTCTGCCATGCTGTCATTTATCCTTATAATTAGGTGCGCCTTATAATCAGGTGTGACTTATATATGAAGTAGATGTTTTAGCAGGCATTTATGATGTGCGCCCTTATAATTCAGTGCGCCTTATAGTCCGAAAATTCTGTAGTTTTCATGTTGTACCCCTAGTGCGTACTTTTGCTTTGACTAAAATAAGGCAGCAGATCAAAAACCATAATAGAGATATCACTTTGTCACACAAATAGCAGAAAAGACTTTTTTTTTTTGGGGGGGGGGGGGTATTTAATTTGTCTGTGCCAGAATACTGGAGTAAGTTGCACCTGAAATTTTAGGCAGTTTTTTTACTTTGCATCTGAAAATTCAATAGCTACCACACAGGAAAAAGTAAGACTTTCCTGTCTATACTGCCCTGGGTATCATTCAGTACTTTTCACTGATATAAAGACCAACACATTATACTCTCCAACCCCCCCCCCCCCATTGGTTCAAAGCTCTTGACTACTGGCCTCTGACCTATCTTGTATGTAACCTGGCTTAGGCCCCTCACACTAGCGATGTGATGCGAACTGCACACATCGCACGCAAGCTGCCGGGAACGCACGGCCCGAACGCTGCCCGCGGAGTGACTGACATGCTGAGTTCACTCCCGCGGTGCGCGTTCGGGCGTCGTTCCGGCACTGCGTGCGAGTGTATGCGAGTCATCGCATCACACTCCTAGTGTGAGGGGCCTGTTCCCAGGTAATTCCCTCATGCACACAAGCTTCTGCTTGGTGTGGAGACGTGTATTATTGATCACTGTTTTTATCCAGAAGAGACTATGCTGTACGTGACTGTGGTACTTTAGTACTTCAGTTTGGAGAGTGCTCAAAGACCAAAGTCTCAGATTGACAAACTCCCGTAGTGATACTCCTCCCCAGTGAAGTCATCATCACATTCTGTCATGATGGAGAAGGATTCTCACCTGTAGAAGGCCGTCAGGAAGAATACCAGGATGGACCGTTGGAATATGAGAGTGAAGTAGTTACACTCCTTGAGGGTATTGCCCATAATCAAACAGGTTTGTTACACGTGGGCCCACACCTGTTACCTATTTACCTATTATTTATTTTAATGTTTGTTATGAAATATACATGTAACACATTTTTACTTGCAGCCCAATAATAACTGAGCCACGGCTCTGCGGCTCTGTGTGCCCCCCTGTGTACTTATGTGAACCAAGAATAAGAGTTGTTGCTTTCACAGTAACGCGGGAGTGCACTCCATTTCCTTCGCTTGCTTGCTGTATTGGGCTTACTCTCAGGAGATAGAGCAAACTGTTGTGATAGCCATTACCTCCACATGTACCCGTCCACTGTTCCCATTGACTGATTGGACCCGTTGCTAGGCTGGCGGTGCCCGCTACGCTTTCGTTCTACACACGGAATAACTGAGCCAAGTGTTGGTGAATATTATGAATAATAATACTACTAATAATAATAATATTCATAATACAGTAAAATATAACATACCTTAAACACTAGCTATATTGCTATTTGATTTAAATAGAGGCAATCCCTGGGTTATGTACAAGATAGGTTTCTTAGGTTTGTTTCTACATTGATTTGTATGTAAGTCAGTATTGTGTTTTCTTAGGCTTGTTCAGTCTCGGTTTTTAGCTTTCGGGCAGCCAATCCAGGCAGCATGCGTTGCAGTGTGATGTGAGTTCATTGCATCACACTCGGAGTGTTAGAAGGGGTCTTATAATTGTAAGCTCCAAACAATTTTGTCACAACGACAATTGGATTCTCAGCATTTTTGCTGGTAAGGGACTAAGGATATCAATAAAGCATCATTGCAAACACTACAATTGCATTCAGATTTTTCTCTTGCGTATAAATAAGTATGTCCTGTAATCTGAAAAATACGGTACTTTCCTCCTTATAATATAAACTTATTATAAATTATACACTTGTAATTAGACAATCTATTTTACCACTTGATTATAAGACTGACACTTGTACTTTTAGGGTTTTTATCATCAAAACAAAACATTCCTAAAATGTGATATAAGTCAGTCTCAGCAAAATATGCCATGCGTTCCTCATGCAATCAAATAGTCGAATTTGAAATCCTGTTTTTAAAATGCCCGACTCACTTTACAATTAATGTTATTTCAATGAAATACCAATTACAATAATCAGAGAGACGTTAGTTTTATGTGTGGTAATGAAATCTCATTTTTCTCCACAAAAAACTAAATTATATGTTGAAAATCTGATTGCTGCATCTCAAGTTATGTAATATGTGCTTTTCATAGATCTCAATGTGTTTGTTTAATTTAATAGGATATTCTAAATTGGCGAACACGAAATGCATTTCCTCCTGAAATGAATTAAACAATTAATTAAATCAATTTGAGACCTTGCTTATTATCAGCTTGCTTGGCGCCTTACTGTTCTTTGAAGGTCTGTACAGACACATTTTCTGAGCTGAATATTTGAGAATGATACCATAGCATGGCGGTACATAAATCACTGTATTTTTTGCTGCCATTTTACTTAGTTGAGGAAAACTTACTATGTATACAATATATTTGCTTATAAAATTGAATATTAAATGTAACATAACATGCCACAGCTCAAACGTGGGGGTCGACAATGACAAGCTCTCATGGCAGTCAGATTCAGTTGGAACTGTGCAGTATTCCAGGAAAACACCAGTATCAAACAAACATCAAACAAAATCCTTGTCTGTCCGGCGTCTACTTATACACTTGGCGCCCTCACTAAACCACTGATGGCTTCTCCCTGCTAGCATGGAAAGTATGCATGTGACAGTCCGCTTTCTGTGTCTCCAGGTAGAGACCCCTCTGACGCTCCACACGCTTCTCTAAGGGATTTCACACCTGGTTGCATGGTTGACCCATTGCAATGTGGATGCTTTGGTCACACTTCTGTCTCCACTCAGCAATTAGAGTCCTGTACCAGTCTTCCAAGAGACCAACACATGGGAAACAGCTTCCAGTGTGACCTAATGCACATGTGGTCCTGTAACACATAAACACTAATTTTCTTTATAATTCAATAGTGACCTTGTACAATACATAATTTTGCAAAGATTAGAAAATGGATAGATCTTTGTGGGGAGCTGTCATCGGGAAAGAGATTATGGGTCAAAGTCTCGTCGACACAGACTCACCGTCATTTTACCTGTTTCCTGTCCCTTTCCACACTTAACCCTATCCTAGGTGTACGATCCCCAGAATTGTCATGAATGTCTATGTGCCAATGCCCTACATGTTTCATTTATGTATCAAAATATAATCATATGGGGCGATATCGTATGTATAATGCTAGTGGTGGTATCTCAGATGATAAGAAACCCCAAGCCATTTGTATTTCGGCTGGAGCAGTGGCTCACAAGCTGGACACTAATCAGCATGGCTGATGTCAATCACATGAGGACGCCGAGGCCTCATTCCGGCTCAGAGTTTAAGCTGTGAATATTTTTGATGTTATAAACTGTGATTAACATATACTGGAGAATGTAGGCATAGTGGTTGCCTATGTCTGCTCTGTATATGATGTAACTTGTAAAAAAAACTGGTTTGAAAAAGTAGCAGTTACCGTATATACTCGGATGAGCGAATTTTTCAGCACAAAAAATGTTCTGAAAAAGTCCTTGGCTTATAAACGAGTCTATTACAAAACCCACTTAAAAAATAACCCACTAAAAAAAAACTTTTATACTCGCCCAATGTTGGCGCGGCTCCACGTTGTTGGCGCGCTCCCGATGTCCCTAAGTTCGCGCGCGTCCCGTCTTTTCTTCACCATGGCTCTTCTTCTTTTCTGTCATGGACGTGGCCATGTTTTCTTCCTGGCCAGCGCATACTATACTTCAGCAGCGGTTGCGTCATAGTATGCACCGCTGGTAGAAAACATGGCCGCGTCATGACAGAAGAAAGAAGTATGAAGAAGAGCCTCAGGAAGAAAAGAAGAGGACGCGCCGACATCGGGACATCGGGAAGCCGCACCATCATCGGGGAGCCGCGTCGACATCGGAGGGTGAGTATATCAGTTATTTTTTTAAGTGCTGGGGGGGCTGCTGTACACTACTGGGGCTGACAGGTTGTTATACGGGGCAGCTGGCTGTATACGCAGGGGATGGCAGGCTGTATACTACTAGGGCTGGCTGTTATACTACTAGGGGTTGGCTGTATACTACTGGGGGCAGACTACTATATACTGCAGGGGGCTGGCAGGCTGTATACTACATGGGGGCTGGCTGGCTGTATACTACTGGGAGCAGTCCTGGCTGTATACTACTGGGGCGGCGGCTGTATACTACTAGGGGCTGGCAGGCTGTATACTGATAGGGCTGGCAGGCGGTAGTATCTACTGGGGGTGGTTTGGCTGTATACTACTGTGTGTGGCTGGCTGTATGCTACTAGGGGCTGGCTAGCTGTATACTACAGTGGGCTGGTGCTATATTCTACTAGGGCTGTGCTGCTATAACTACTGGGGCTGGCAGGCTGTATGCTACTGGGAGCTGGCTGACTATACTACTGGGGCTTGCTGGCTATTTTATTATGATGGGGCCTATACTGGGGGTGGGGGTGCTGTGACCAATGCATTTCCCACCCTCGACTTATACTCGAGTCAATAGTTTTTTCATTTTTGGTGGTAAATTAGGAGTCTGGCTCGTCCATGACAGAAGAAGTAGTAGAGAAGAGCCGCGAGAGAAAGAGAAGAAAAAGAGACGACGCGTCCGACATGGGGAGCCAGCATGACATGGAGGGTGAGTATACAAGTTTATTTTTTTAAGTGCTGGGGGGGCAGGCGGCTGTATACTACTGGGGCTGGCAGGCTGTTACTGGGCAGGCTGGCTATATTGCAGGGGGCTGGCAGGCTGTATACTACTAGGGGCTGGCTGTATACTACTAGGGGCTGGCTAGTATACTACTGGGGGCTGGAAGGCTTTAATACTGGGGGTAGGCTTGTTTGACTGCGAGGGGCTGGCAGCTGTATACTACATGGGGGCTGGCTGTTATACTTAGTAGGCTGGCTGGCTGTTATACTATGGGGCTGGCGGCTGTATACTACTAGGGGCTGGCGGGCTGTATACACTAGGGGCTGGCAGCTGTATACTGATAGGAGCTGGCGGCTGTATACTACTGGGGGCTGGTTGGCTGTATACTACTGTGTGTGGTGGATGTAGTAGCTAACTAGTGGGCTGGCTGCTGTATACTACAGGGGCTGGTAGCTGTGTATTGTACTAGGGCTGGCGGCTGTATACTACTGGGGCTGCAGGCTGTATGCTATGGGCTGGCTGACTATATACTACTGGGGCTTGCTGGCTATTTATTACTGGGGGCCATACTGGGGGGTGGGCTGTGACCAATGCATTCCACCCTCGCTTATACTCGAGTCAATAGTTTTTTCTCAGTTTTTGGTGGTAAAATTAGGAGTCTGGCCTCGTCCATGACAGAAGAAGTAGTAAGAAGAAGAGCCGGGGAAGAAAGAAGACAGGACGCGCCGACATCGGGGAGCCAAGCTGAATTGGAGGGTGAGTATATAATGTTTATTTTTTAAGTGCGGGGGGGCAGGCTGTATACTACTGGGGGCTGGCAGGCTGTATACTGGGGCAGGCTGGCTATATACTGCAGGGGCTGGCAGGCAGTTATACTACTAGGGGCTGTGTTATCTACTACTGGGCATGGGGTCTTTAGGGGGCTGAAGGCTTATACTACTGGGGGTAGGCTGGTATGTACTGCAGGGGGCTGGCATGCTGTAATATACATGGGGTGGCTGTATACTAGTAGGGCTGGCTGGCTGTATACTACTGGGGGCAGGTGGCTGTATAACTAGGGGCTGGCTGGCTGTTTATACTATAGGGGCTTGGCAGGTCGTATACTGCTGGGGGTCTGGTTGGCTCAGCCAGCATACAGTAGTATACAGCCAACCAGCCCCCAGTAGTATACAGCCTGCCAGCTCCTATCAGTATACAGCCTGCCAGCCCCTAGTAGTATACAGCCAGCCAGCCCCTAGTAGTATACAGCCAGCCAGCCCCCAGTAGTATACAGCCAGCCAGCCCTACTAGTATACAGCCAGCCCTTGGAATATAAAATGCTGCATTGGTAGGTAATGTAAGTAAACTGTGCCAAAGACATATGATTACAAGCACAAGGTATGCAGAAAAACTGTTTGTTCAATTATTAGGGATATCCTAACAAAACTTGTCAGATTAGATATTAGAAAACTACTATGCAGTGCCTGCCCCGACTCACATTTCAGCCACTCCAACTGCTCAAAAACTGGCACAAACTATAGATGAAATCCAGCCAAGTCAGATCTGGTCTAAACTGGTCTCACAAGGATGAAAATTACTTCCGATCTACAAAGAGGTAGGAGCCACTTAGTAGATTCAAGCGCAGAACACCTGTGGGGGTAAATTAATACTGCCATTCAAAAACTAAATTCACCTGAGGTATTATTTTTTCGCTCTATCTCTTCCTCTGCTGGGTGGAAATTTGGAGGTTGTTGCTAATTTATGTAATGTTGATTCCCAGGTGTAATCATATGTATTTAACTTAAAGATATTACGGGTATGCAAAGTTTGATGGCAATGTGACTCTCAGCATAGAAAAATTTATAAAAACTCTCACATGGACCTTATGCTTCACTCTAATCTATTGCTCAATATGTTCTTACAACATATGGAGCAGACATATCCCACTGTATATTTATACAATGGGATAGTTGTGTGGTTACTCTCCTCCCACCTAAATGTGGGAGGAGGTATGAACAATAGCAGCAGCCGATGTTTGCATGGTTTCCCAGTGATGTCACTGTCCTTAAAGGACAGTCCTGTCCCTTCTGCTGAGTGAAATATCCACTCAGCAGAGGCTGGGGGCATTGCTTTGCCCCACAGGCTTGTGTTGCTTCACAATGGGTGTATTAAGTTGCTCAACAGGAGGGAGCAGGATAAAAAGACATACTGATATACCCGAGTATAAGCCGTCCCGAGCATAAGCCGAGAACTCCTAATTTTACCACCAAAAACGGGAAAAACTATTGACTCAGTATAAACGAGGTTAAGAAATGCATTGGTCACAGCCCCCCCCCCAGTATATAGCCGCAAGCCCCCAGTAATAAATAGCAGCAGCCCCAGGTATATAGTTAGCCAGCTCCAAGTAGCATAGCATGACTATAGTCTCAGCGCTCCCAGTAGTATACAGCCAGCCGCCCCGAGTACTCCAGCCACCTAGTAGTATACAGCCACCAGCCCACTGTAGTATACAGCTAGCCAGCCACTAGTAGCATACAGCCAGCCAGCACACAGTAGTATACAGCCAACCAGCCCCAGTAGTATATCGCTGCCACAGCCCCAGCAGTATACAGCCTGCCCAGCCTAGTAGTACAGCCAGCAGCCCCTAGTAGTATACAGCCTGCGTTCCGCCAGTAGTATACAGCCAGCCTGCCCCCAGTAGTTACATCCAGCCTACCCCAGTAGTATACAGCCAGCCCCCTACTAGTATACAGCCAGCCCCCATGTAGTAACAGCTTGCCAGCCCCCTGCAGTATATAGCAGCTTCCCCCAGTAGGATAAACCTCCAGCCCCCAGTAGTATATAGCCAGCCCTAGTAGTATATACAGCAGCCCCTAGTAGTATACAGCCTGCCAGCCCCCTGCAGTATACAGCCAGCCTGCCCCAGTAGTATACAGCCAGCCAGCCCCTAGTAGTATACGCCTGCCCCCCAGCACTTAAAAAAATAAACTTATATACTCACCCTCGATGTCAGTGCGCTCCCCGATGTCGGTGCGGCTCCAGATATCCCCCAGTGGGCGGTCTCTTGCTTTCTCCCCGCGGCCTCATCTTCTTACTTCTTTCTTCTGCATGGACGCTGCCAGACTCCTAATTTTACCACCAAAAACTGGGGAAAACTATTTCTCGAGTATAAGCGAAGGTGAGAAATGCACTGGTCACAGCCCCCCTCCCCAGTATATAGCCAGCAAGACCCCAGTAATAAATAGCCAGCAAGCCCCCAGTAGTATATAGTCAACAAGCTCCCACTAGCATACAGCCAGCCAGCCCCCAGTAGTATACAGTTACCAGCCCACTGTAGTATACAGCTAGCCAGCCCCTAGTAGCATACAGCCAGCCAGCCCCCAGTAGTATACAGCCAACCAGCCCCCAGCAGTATACAGCCTGCCAGCCCCTAGTAGTATACAGCCAGTCAGCCCCTAGTAGTATACAGCCAGCCAGCCCACTGTAGTATACAGCTAGCCAGCCCCTAGTAGCATACAGCCAGCCAGCACACAGTAGTATACAGCCAACCAGCCCCCAGCAGTATACAGCCTGCCAGCCCCTAGTAGTATACAGCCAGCCAGCCCCTAGTAGTATACAGCCAGCCTGCCCCCAGTAGTATACAGCCAGCCAGCCCTACTAGTATACAGCCAGCCCCCATGTAGTATACAGCCTGCCAGCCCCCTGCAGTACATAACCAGCCTACCCCCAGTAGTATAAAGCCTTCCAGCCCCCAGTAGTATACAGCCAGCCCCTAGTAGTATACAGCCAGCCCCTAGTAGTATACAGCCTGCCAGCCCCCTGCAGTATATAGCCAGCCTGCCCCAGTATACAGCCTGCCAGCCCCCAGTAGTATACAGCCTGCCCCCCCAGCACTTAAAAAAATAAACTTATATACTCACCCTCCAATGTTCAGCTGGCTCCCCGATGTGCGGCTCGTCCTGTCTTCTTCTCCTCGAGGCTCTTCTTCTTACTTACTTCTTCTGTCATGGACGAGCGACATCCTAATTTTACCACAAAAACTGAGAAAAAACTTGACTCGAGTATAAGTCGAGGGTGGGAATGCATTGGTCACAGCCCAACCCCCAGTATGGCCCCCAGTAAAAATAGCCAGCAAGACCCCAGTAGTATTAGTCAGCCAGCTCCCAGTAGCATACAGCCTGCCAGCCCCCAGGTAGTATACAGCCAGCCAGCCCTAGTTACAATACAGCTACCAGACCACTGTAGTCTACAGCTAGCCAGCCCCAGTAGCATACAGCCAGCCACGCACACAGTAGTATACAGCCAACCAGCCCCAGTAGTATACCAGCCTGACAGCTCCTATCAGTATCACACCTGCCAGCCCCTAGTGTAGTACAGCCAGCCAGCCCCTAGTAGTATACAGCAGCCAGCCCCCAATAGTATGCAGCGCCAGCCCTAAGTATAACAGCCAGCCCATGTAGTATACAGCCTGCCAGCCCCTGCCAGTACATAACCAGCCTACCCCCAGTAGTATAAAGCCTTCCAGCCCCCAGTAGTATACAGCCAGCCCTAGTAGTAACAGCAGCCCCTAGTAGTATACA
>CM033641.1:67927175-67987908 GCA_019512145.1 Engystomops pustulosus | reverse complement strand
GCCTGCCAGCCCCCTGCAGTATATAGCCAGCCTGCCCCAGTATACAGCCTGCCAGCCCCCAGTAGTATACAGCCTGCCCCCCCAGCACTTAAAAAAATAAACTTATATACTCACCCTCCAATGTCGGCTTGGCTCCCCGATGTCGGCGCGTCCTGTCTTCTTTCTTCCTCGCGGCTCTTCTTCTTACTACTTTCTTCTGTCATGGACGAGGCCAGACTCCTAATTTTACCACCAAAAACTGAGAAAAACTATTGACTCGAGTATAAGTCGAGGGTGGGAAATGCATTGGTCACAGCCCACCCCCCAGTATGGCCCCCAGTAATAAATAGCCAGCAAGCCCCCAGTAGTATATAGTCAGCCAGCTCCCAGTAGCATACAGCCTGCCAGCCCCCAGTAGTATACAGCCAGCCAGCCCCTAGTAGAATACAGCTACCAGCCCACTGTAGTATACAGCTAGCCAGCCCCTAGTAGCATACAAGTGTTGTACTTGTGCAATATTTAACGTTAACAGGTAAGTAGTCTGCACTACAATTATTTCAGCATAATATGCTGTCCATACAAGTGATCTTTTTGAAGTACTGAAAACAGTAAAGTAGAGAAAGTGCCTTCTATAGACATATATATATTCTTCACGTGGAATGTCATAAATAAACATGCCTCCTAGTAAGTCACTGGAGGTTTTCAATGGAATACATTTTTTCATAAAATAAAGACACTGAATGTTGATGAAAGGGAGTATGTTTATTTATTTTCATTACAGGATATGTCATTTCTTTCCTTTGGGAGCTCCGTAGATGCCCAGAACTTCAGCACATCTTCATTGCCTCAAGTGAGGTAATTACATTCAATAATTTTGATCGATTCACTTAAATTCATCAGGGAAATACAAAGTGAGTTTTCTCTTCATTCACTAATCACTATCATTTCTTCTAACCTATAATACTGATTACAAAAGTAATGTCAATATTGTGTAAGAATCGTTCCTGCATGCATATTACCTTTAATAGCTTGCATATTATAAAGTGATCGACTAAAAATGAGCAGAATATAAGCTCATCTCATAATCTCTTCCATATTCTTGACCCAGGCCTATTTCTATTGTGGTCAGCAAATGATTAGACTTCATCCCTCCCGCCATACCGTATTCTCTGGCCTCCTAATTAAGGCTGAAATTTTAGTTTGTGGTACATGAAACCATAGTTGTTCCTAATTTTTAAAAGGAATGCACTTCTAATTTGGACTGTCTAGATAGACTTTTATCTTTATCCGCAGGGAGTACCAATCACGAGAAGGGTTGATGGAGCACCATTTTGAGCATGCGTCTTGCCACACCATCAGTAAATGGGAGAACTGGAAATGACTAAGAAAAGAGCAGCTATCTCTGGCACTTTGTAGAAAATGAATGGGAGTGGTGAAGATGATTACAGCTTTACTTGGCAAATTCCAAACTCATGGGGCCATTTACTAAGGCTTTTTCGCCAGTTGTTGGTGGACTTTGCATCTTATTTCTAGTGTAAACTGTTGTAGGGTATTTAAGAAATGTCTGCACCATAAATGTCCATGTGGCCCTTTTGTGGTGCAGCTGCACTAGGCATCATGGGACACAAATTAGAGGCGTTCCGGTGCTCAGTCGGACCGCGGCAGATTTAACATGCAAGTGTGCCAGAAGTGTGTTGCATGCATCATGTTAAAGATAAACAGGAAATCAGGAGCACATATTCATGAAGAATGGGCGCCAGAAATCATGAATCTGGCGCCTTAGTGAAAGCCAACTAGTGCAGTTAAAACCCATGTGCTCCATGGTATTGGATGGAGCAGCAGATGCTCAAACGGCAGCTCCACCAATTAATGATAATTGGACTCCCTGATTGTATTGATAACCTAACAATCTGGCACTAAAATATGGAGATGTTGGCCAAAGGAAGGGAATGCAAGGTCACATTGTGTTTCCATCAGTAAAACCAAGGGACGGCCATTGTCCTTTTGTATGTAGTGCTGCTTATTTTTGCTATTTGGAATAAGAAGAAGTGAAGCCAATCCACTGCTGTCTGTGTATTTTCTTTTTTTAATTGACAAGCTATATTTTTATAAAGGCGAAAAATGACAAATGATGATAGAATAGTAAAAACCAGAACTGAATAGAAGATTTATTTGTAATGTTAATAGCTCTAAAAGCTCCAATTTGCAACTATTTTTGAGTATGTCCAAAGCAGCTTTGTGAATGATCAAAACAGTGGGTGGCATTATATCAGCATTTGGCTGCTCAGCCCCTTTCAGTTCTGTCAGTCTGAAAATAACTGAATGCTAAACAAGATAGAAGTCACACTTTTAGCAATAAAAAGAAATTGGGATAAGGTTAAAATGTCCCAAAGAGAAAATCAATTTAGTTGAAATGGGAAAAAATGATTTTAAACAGAAAAAAAGTTTGAAAGAAAAAAAAAAGATTGCAGCCCAGTGTAAAATAAGGAGTTTGTATTGGCTATCGGTAGAAAATGATGTCTGTGAATGGACTTGTAACAGATTTTTCACAGACTAATTTATTCTAATCTAATACAATGCAAGAAGTTATAAGAATTTTTCTTATCCAATTCGCACATATAGATTCATACCAATTGCATATCATTTGTAACATGGACAAATAAAGGAAATACAACTTGTGAAATGATTTGTTCTTAACCATCCTTTATTCCTCTGTCCGTGAAAGCCATATCATTGCGGCTCAATATCAAGAAAGGTCTGTCTGTTTAGTGCAATGAAGCTGTTGCTATGGCAATGGCTTTCGGTAATGCAGTAATCAGTTTGTCCATTAGTTCTATTGCCGTACCGATAAATGAGTTGCAGATGGAAGTCCATCATCCATTCAGTGTTATGCATGTTTGTATGATTTTCTTCTTTCAATTCAATTTCAATGCACTTAGAATTAGAGTAAGTGGAATTTTTGCAGTCATGGATCTGAACTGAAAAAATAATAGCTGTAAATGCGAGAAAATACTTCAGTATGGGTTATATATACAATACAGAAAATAGATCTGCCTTCGGATAAAGCAATCATTCATGGAATATCTTATTATCTAACACCTGGCCCATTTAGACTTTCACAGTTTTTTGACACCCACCTTCAAAAAATATTACATTTTTGTTTTTCCATGTACAAAATTTGAAGGCTGTTTTTGTGTAACAAAATGTACTTTCCAGTGACTGTATTTAATAGTCCATGTTGGTATTGGGATTAGGAAAAAGTGGGAAAAAAATTCTAAACAAAATCCATGTCCCTATTTCTTGTGGGCTCTGTATTTATGCCTTTTACTTCTCATTCTAAATGACACTCCCCTGTTTTTTGGGTTGTATGAAATAGGGATAGTATAGGCACAGGGATAGTATGATACAGTGTGATACTAACAAACTGTGCACATGTGTGACATCAACGACCATGGACCAGTGTTTATCCATTCTCTCAGACATTCGGGCTGTCTGATCACAGCAAACCTGTGGGCACTATGAATATGCTAGGAAGTGGGCTTCTGGGACCTCTTCACAGCTTTAGATTGTCCACTGTATATTTATTGATGGTGGTCTGGAAGCAGTTAAAGAGGACCTGAACCCAAGGGTTTTGCATACAATATTGTACAAAGTTGTCAAGTACTCCATCTGTACATATATAAGCACTGGCTAACATGACCTAAGGTGATTTAACTTTTTTAATTCATATACAAACAGGGCTGTAACTTGTAATACCATACAATAAGGAGTGACTTTGCTACTCATGTAACCAGTGCTAACATTACGTACATTAATACATCAATATGCTCAGTATCTACTGCATTCTAACATATTGAAATGACTGCATTCTCATATGATAGTTCCTTTCATTTTGGTTACATGTATTTGCAAATCTGTGCCAGCTTTTCTTGTTCATCACAACATTGGTTGGAGATAGAGCTGTGTGGACCCGTGGGGAAACAGAGTCAATTTGCTGTATTGGTTTTGGCCGCAATCTGGCAATATGTCCCAGTCAACTGAATCCAACAGTAAATCTGAGTTGACTTTGAGCCTATGCATAAATTCTTAGTACAATATATAGCAGTCTCTGATGTTTTCTTTCAAAATCTAAGACCTAAGTGTATTTTCTGACGATTGTAAAGCACTCGCACATTATAATGCTTAAATTATCTAGCTCATTTATTGGAGGGTTTCATTAGAAGGTTCTATATTAAAGATGCGTCAGTCTCTTGACGAATGCACTTAAATTAGACTGGTTCAGTGTAGAAAACATGTTTTGCAGGTCTTTTTTAACCTTATGATGACATTCCCTCCTGGAAATACACATATTGACGCCATTCCAGCCCAAGCAATTGTTCTTGGTTTATTATATGTTGGGAAAAAGCAATCTCGCCTATGCATCCTCAATTCTATTTGCAGAGTTGTATTCACTGATTCACTCTTCGCCTTTCCTTTTACAAGGCAGCAGGAAGCTGGATAATTTCAATCACTTCTTATGCTAAGACTTTCCTTTAAGAGTGCATTCAATCTATCCATAAAGAACTAATCATACCAGAGCAAGAAGCAATCTATTTAACCACAATTCTTGGCCTGACATTTCTTTTACACTTTTTGTTCCTTCTATAAATGTAGATGTTTTTGTTCTTGTAAGTTTCCTTTTTCCAGATGTTTGAAACTTTTGGAATGCATTTCTTTGAAATAACAGATGGAATCACTTCAAACTATAACCAATTAAAACATATACCCCTCTCTGATATACAGTATTAGGAAACTGATAAAGGTATTCAAATATATATGAATCCAATAACGTACTAAAGGGAATGTTTCATCAAAAAATACCTAGTTTATGAAGCAAAATATTCTCTTAAATGTATTTTAAACATTTATGATGATTTGTTATCCTATTCCATGTCACTGTTTAAATAATAATGAGACTAATAGACTGTAATTATTGTGTAGGGGTCTTTTTACAGTCACCTCACTTATCACAAACATTTCAGATAGAATTACAACAGAAGACAACCCTCATAGATCAATATCATAACATCTCTACTGGTAATAGATGATATCACAATGGGGAATATTTAGCGTGCCTTGTCTGGCAATCAACCAAAATAAACAAGGATAGCAAATGTCTCTATATATGCAGCAACTTCGCTTCCTTACAAATCACCAAACCAAACCAAAAAACACAAAAAATTGAGGCGTGTCACCAAAAAATGTGTAGTAAAAAATCTTTATTAATGCAAAAAAAAGTCAAGTCAAAATTTTTTTACATGGAAACAGTACAGCACTGAACGCCACTTTGTGAATATAAAATGTCTGCATTGGTATGTGTTAATGTAGTAACTGTGCCAAAGACATATGATTACAAGCACAAGGTATGCAGAAAAAACTGTTTGTTCAATTTATAGGGATATCCTAACAAACTTGTCAGATTAGAATATTAGATTAAACTACCATATGCAGTGCCTGCCCCGACTCACATTTCAGCCACTCAACTGCTCAAAAACTGGCACAAAACTATAGATGAAATCCCAGCCAAGTCAGATCTGGTCTAAACTGGTCTCACAAGGATGAAAATTACTTCCGATCTACAAAGAGGTAGGAGCCACTTAGTAGATTCAAGCCGCAGAACACCGTGGGGGTAAATTAATACTGCCATTCAAAAACTAAATCACCTGAGGTTATTATTTTTTCGCTCTATCTCTTCTCTGCTGGGTGGAAATTTGGAGGTTTGTTGCTAATTTATGTAATGTTGATTCCCAGGTGTAATCATATGTATTAACTAAAGATATTACGGGTATGCAAAGTTTGATGGCAATGTGACTCTCAGCATAGAAAAATTTTATAAAACTCTCACATGGACCTTAATGCTTCACTCTAATCTATTGCTCATATGTTCTTACAACATATGGAGCAGACATATCCCACTGTATATTTATACAATGGGATAGTTGTGTGGTTACTCCTCCTCCCACCTAAATGTGGGAGGAGGTATGAACAATAGCAGCAGCCGATGTTTGCATGGTTTCCCAGTGATGTCACTGTCCTTAAATGGACAGTCCTCGTCCCTTCTGCTGAGTGACATATCACATCAGCAGAGGCTGGGGGCATGCTTTGCTCCCCACAGGCTTGTGTTGCTTCCACTGGGTGTATTAAGTTGCTCAACAGGAGGGAGCAGGATAAAAAGACATACTGGTATACCCGAGTATAAGCCGTCCCGAGCATAAGCGAGAACTCCTAATTTTACCACCAAAAAATGGAAAACTATTGACTCAGGTATAAGCCGAGGTTAAGAATGCATTGGTCACAGCCCCCCCCCCCAGTATATAGCCAGCAAGCCCCCAGTAATAAATAGCAGCAAGCCCCCAGTAGTATATAGTTAGCCAGCTCCAAGTAGCATACAGCTGCCAGCCCCTAGTAGTATACAGCTGGTTCGCCAGAGTATACAGCCAGCCGCCCCCAGTAGTATACATCCAGCTACCCCTAGTAGTATACAGCCACCAGCCCACTGTAGTATACAGCTAGCCAGCCCCTAGTAGCATACAGCCAGCCAGCACACAGTAGTATACAGCCAACCAGCCCCCAGTAGTATATAGCCTGCAAGCCCCCAGCAGTATACAGCCTGCCAGCCCCTAGTAGTATACAGCCAGCCAGCCCCTAGTAGTATACAGCCTGCGTTCCGCCAGTAGTATACAGCCAGCCTGCCCCCAGTAGTATACATCCAGCCTACCCCTAGTAGTATACAGCCAGCCCCTACTAGTATACAGCCAGCCCCCATGTAGTATACAGCTTGCCAGCCCCCTGCAGTATATAGCCAGCTTCCCCCAGTAGTATACAACCTTCCAGCCCCCAGTAGTATATAGCCAGCCCCTAGTAGTATACAGCCAGCCCCTAGTAGTATACAGCCTGCCAGCCCCCTGCAGTATACAGCCAGCCTGCCCCCAGTAGTATACAGCCAGCCAGCCCCTAGTAGTAAAGCTGCCCCCAGCACTTAAAAAAATAAACTTATATACTCACCCTCGATGTCGTGCGCTCCCCGATGTCGGTGCGGCTCCCAGATATCCCCCATGGGGGCGCGTCTCGTCTCTTCTCCCCGCGGCTCATCTTCTTACTTCTTCTTCTGTCATGGACGCTGCCAGACTCCTAATTTTACCACCAAAAACTGGGGAAAACTATTATCTCGAGTATAAGCCGAAGGTGAGAAATGCACTGGTCACAGCCCCCCTCCCCAGTGATATAGCCAGCAAGACCCCAGTAATAAATAGCCAGCAAGCCCCCAGTAGTATATAGTCAACAAGCTCCACTAGCATACAGCCAGCCAGCCCCCAGTAGTATACAGTTACCAGCCCACTGTAGTATACAGCTAGCCAGCCCCTAGTAGCATACAGCCAGCCAGCCCCCAGTAGTATACAGCCAACCAGCCCCCAGCAGTATACAGCCTGCCAGCCCCTAGTAGTATACAGCCAGTCAGCCCCTAGTAGTATACAGCCAGCCAGCCCACTGTAGTATACAGCTAGCCAGCCCCTAGTAGCATACAGCCAGCACGCACACAGTAGTATACAGCCAACCAGCCCCCGCAGTGATACAGCCTGCCAGCCCCTAGTAGTATACAGCCAGCCAGCCCCTAGTGAGTATACAGCCAGCCTGCCCCCAGTAGTATACAGCCAGCCAGCCTACTAGTATACAGCCATGCCCCTAGTCGATACAGGCTGCCAGCCCCCTGCAGTACATAACCAGCCTACCCCCAGTAGTATAAAGCCTTCAGCCCCCAGTAGTATACAGCAGCCCCTAGTAGTATACAGCCAGCCCCTAGTAGTATACATGCTGCCAGCCCCTGCAGTATATAGCCAAGCCTGCCCCAGTATACAGCCTGCCAGCCCCCAGTAGTATACAGCCGCCCCCCAGCACTTAAAAAATAAACTTATATACTCACCCTCCAATGTCAGCTTGGCTCTCCCGATGTCGGCGCGTCCTGTCTTTTTCTTCCTGGGCTCTTTTCTTATTAACTTCTTCTGTCATGGACGAGGCCAGACTCTAATTTTACCACCAAAAACTGAGAAAAAACTATGACTCGAGTATAAGTCGAGGGTGGGAATGCATGTCACAGCCCAACCCCCCAGTATGCCCCCAGTAATAAAAGCCAGCAAGCCCCAGTAGTATATAGTCAGCCAGCTCCAGTAGCATACAGCCTGCCAGCCCCCAGGTGTATACAGCCAGCAGCCCCTAGTACAATACAGCTACCAGCCCACTGTAGTTACAGCTAGCCAGCCCCTAGTAGCATAAGCCAGCCAAGCACACAGTAGTATACAGCCAAACCAGCCCCCAGTAGTATACAGCCTGACCAGCTCCTATCAGTATACAGCTGCCAGCCCCTAGTAGTATACAGCCAGCCAGCCCCTAGTAGTATACAGCCAGCCAGCCCCATAGTATACAGCCAGAAGCCACTAAGTATAAAGCCAGCCCATGTAGTATAAGCCTGCCAGCCCCTGCAGTACATAACCAGCCTACCCCCAGTAGTATAAAGCCTTCCAGCCCCCAGTAGTATACAGCCAGCCCTAGTAGTATACAGCCAGCCCCTAGTAGTATACAGCCTGCCAGCCCCCTGCAGTATATAGCCAGCCTGCCCCAGTATACCGCCTGCCAGCCCCAGTAGTATACAGCCCTGCCCCCAGCACTTAAAAAATAAAACTGGTATACTCACCCTCCAATGTGGCTGGCTCCCCGATGTGGGCGTCCTGTCTTCTTCTTCCTCGCGGCTCTTCTCTTACTACTTCTTCGTCATGGACGAGGCCAGACTCCTAATTTACCACCAAAAACTGAGAAAAACTATTGACTCGAGTATAAGTCGAGGGTGGGAAATGCATTGGTCACAGCCCACCCCCAGTATGGGCCCCCAGTAAAAATAGCCAGCAGCCCCAAGTAGTATTAGTCAGCCAGCTCAGTAGCATACAGCCTGCCAGCCCCAGTAGTATACAGCCAGCCAGCCCCTAGTAGAATATAGCTACCAGCCCACTGTAGTATACAGCTAGCCAGCCCCTAGTAGCATACAGCCAGCCAGCACACAGTAGTATACAGCCAACCAGCCCCCAGTAGTATACCGCCTGCCAGCTCCTATCAGTATACAGCCTGCCAGCCCCTAGTAGTATACAGCCTGCCTGCCCCCAGTAGTATACAGCCAGACTGCTCCCAGTAGTATACAGCCAGCCAGCCCCCATGTAGTATACAGCCTGCCAGCCCCCTGCAGTATATAGCTAGTCTGCCCCCAGTAGTATACAGCCAACCCCTAGTAGTATACAGCCAGCCCCTAGTAGTATACAGCCTGCCATCCCCCTGCAGTATACAGCCAGCCTGCCCCCAGTAGTATACAACCTTCCAGCCCCCAGTAGTGTACAGCCTGCCCCCCCAGCACTTAAAAAAATAAACTTATATACTCACCCTCCGATGTCGACGCGGCTCCCCGATGATGGTGCGGCTTCCCGATGTCCCCGATGTCGGCGCGTCCCGTCTTCTTTCTTCCCTGAGGCTCTTCTTCATACTTCTTTCTTCTGTCATGGACGCGGCCATGTTTTCTACCAGCAGGTGCATACTATGACGCAACCGCTGCTGAAGTTATAGTATGCGCTGGCCAGGAAGAAAACATGGCCACGTCCATGACAGAAGAAAGAAGAAGAGCCATGGTGAAGAAAGAAGACGGGACGCGCGGACTTTAGGGACATCGGGGAGCCGCGCCAACAACGTGGAGCCGCGCCAACATTGGAGGGCGAGTATAAAAGTTTTTTTTTTTCAGTGGGTTATTTTTTTAAGTGGGTTTTGTAATAGACTCGTTTATAAGCCAAGGACTTTTTTCAGAACATTTTTTGTGCTGAAAAATTCGGCTCATACACGAGTATATACGGTAACTTGCTACTTTTTTCAAACCAGTTTTTTTTACAAGTTACATCATATACAGAGCAGACATAGGCAACCACTATGCCTACATCTCCCAGTATATGTTAATACAAGTTTATAACATCAAAAATATTCACAGCTTAAACTCTGAGCCGGAATGAGGCCTCGGCGTCCTCATGGTATTGACATCAGCCACTGCTGATTAGTGTCCAGCTTGTGAGCCACTGCTCCAGCCGAAATACAAATGGCTCTGGGGTTTTCTTACCATCTGAGATACCCACAACTAGCATTATACCATACGATATCGCCCCATATGATTATATTTTGATACATAAATGAAACATGTAGGGCCATTGGCACATAGACATTCATGACAATTCTGGGATCGTACACCTAGGATAGGGTTAAGTGTGGAACAGGGACAGGAACAGGTAAAAATGACGGTGAGTCTGTGTCGACGAGACTTTTGACCCATAATCTCTTTCCCTATGACAGCTCCCCACAAAGATCTATCCATTTTCTAATCCTTTGCAAAATTATGTATTGTGACAAGGTCACTATTGAATTATAAAGAAAATTAGTGTTTATGTGTATTACAGGAACCACAATGTGCATTAGGTCACACTGGAAGCTGTTTCCCATGTGTTGGTCTCTTGGAAGACCTGGTACAGGACTCTAATTGCTGCAGTGGAGACAGAAGTGTGACCAAAGCATCCACATTGCAATGGGTCTAACCATGCACCAGGTGTGAAATCCCTTAGAGAAGCGTGTGGAGCGGTCAGAGGGGGCTCTCTACCTGGAGACACAGAAGCAGGACTGTCACATGCATACTTTCCATGCTAGCAGGGAGAAGCCATTCAGTGGTTAGTGAGGGCCGCCAAGTGTATAAGTAGAGCCGGACAGACAAGGATTTTGTTTGATGTTTTGTTTGATACTGGTGTTTTCCTGGAATAAATGCACAGTTCCAACTTGAATCCTGCTGTCCATGAGAGCTTTGTCATTGTCGACCCCCACGTTTGAGCTGTGGCATGTTATGTTACATTTAATATTCAATTTTATAAGCAAATATATTGCATACATAGTATGTTTTCCTCAACTAAGTAAAATGGCAGCAAAATAATACAGTGATTTATGTACCGCCATGCTATGGTATCATTCTCAAATATTCAGCTCAAGAAAATGTGTCTGTACAGACCTTCAAAGAACAGTAAGGCGCCAAGCAAGCTGATAATAAGCAAGGTCTCAAAATTGATTTAATTAATTGTTTAATTCATTTCAGGAGGAAATGCATTTCGTGTTCGCCAATTTAGAATATCCTATTAAATTAAACAAACACATTGAGATCTATGAAAAGCACATATTCACATAACTTGAGATGCAGCAATCAGATTTTCAACATATAATTTAGTTTTTGTGGAGAAACTAATGAGATTTCAATTACTCACATAAAAGCTAAACTGTCTCTCTGATTTATTGTAATTGGTATTTCCAATTGAAATAAATTAATTGTAAAGTGAGTCGGGTCATTTTAAACAGGATTTCAAATTCGACTATTTTGATTGCATGAGGGAACGCATGGCATATTTTGCTGAGACTGACTTATTATCAATTTTAGGAATGTTTTGTTTTGATGATAAAAACAACATAAAAGTACAAGTGTCAGTCTTTATAATCAAGTGGTAGAAAATAGAATTGTCTAATTTACAAAGTGTATAATTTATAATAAGTTTATATTATAAAGGAGGAAATACCGTATTTTTCAGATTACAGGACATACTTTATCGCAAGAGAAAAATCTGAATGCAATTGTAAGGTGTTTGCAATGATGCTTTATTGATAATCCTTAGTCCCATTACAGCAAAAAATGCTGAGAATCCAATTGTCGTTGTGACAAAATTTGTTTGGAGCTACAATTATAAGACCCCTTCTACACTCGCGAGTGTGATGCAATGAACTCACATCACACTCGCAACGCATGCTGCCTGGATCTGACTGCCCGAAAGCTTAAAACCGAGACTGAACGGGCCTAAGAATCACAATACTGACTTACATACAAATTCAATGTAAGAACAAACCTAAAGAACCTATCTTGTACATAACCCAGGGATTGCCTCTATTTAAATCAAATAGCAATATAGCTAGGTGTTTAAGGTATGTATTATATTTTACTGTGATTATGATAATTATTATTAGTAGTAGTATTATTATTCATAATATTCACCAACACTTCGCTCAGTTATTATTGGGCTGCAAGTAAAAATGTGTTACATTGTATAATTTCATAACAAACATTAAAATAAATAATAGGTAAATAGGTAACAGGTGTGGGCCCACAAACCTGTTTGATTATGGGCAATACCCTCAAGGATGTAACTACTTCACTCTCATATTCCAACGGTCCATCCTGGTATTCTTCCTGACGGCCTTCTAACAGGTGAGAATCCTTCTCCATCATGAACAGAATGTGATGATGACTTCACCTGGGGAGGACGTATCACTACGGGATTTTGTCAATCTGAAGACTTTGGTCTTTGGAGCACATCTCCAAACTGAAGTACTAAAAGTACCACAGTCACATACAGCACAGTCTCTTCTGGATAAAAACAGTGATCAATAATACACAGTCTCCACACCAAGCAGAAGCATTGTTGCATGAGGGAAGTACCCTGGAGAACTAAGCCAGGTTACATTACAAGATAGGTCAGAGGCCAGTAGGTCAAGAGCTTTTGAACACAATGGGGGGGGGGGTTGGAGAGTATTAATGTGTTGGTCTTTATATCAGTGAAAAGTACTGAATGATTACCCTGGGGCAGTATTAGACAGGAAAGTCTTACTTTTTCCTGTGTGCTAGCTATTGAATTTTCAGATGCAAAGTAAAAAAACTGCCTAAAATTTCAGGTGCAACTTACTCCAGTATTCTGGCACAGACAAATTAATACCCCCCCCCCCCCAAAAAAAAAGTCTTTTCTGCTATTTTGTGTGACAAAGTGATATCTCTATTATTGGTTTTTGATCTGCTGCCTTTATTTTAGTCAAAGCAAAAGTACGCACTAGGGGTACAACATGAAAACTACAGAATTTTTCGGACTATAAGGCGCACTGAATTATAAGGCGCACCATCAATAAATGCCTGCTAAAACATCTAGGTTCATATATAAGTCACACCTGATTATAAGGCGCACCTAATTATAAGGATAAATGACCAGCAGGTGGCAGACTTGTGCACAGTTCAAGGCATGTTGTCTGTAAGTACGGTTCATATATAAGGTGCACTGGACTATAAGGCGCACCTTTGATTTCTGAGGATTTTTTGTGCTCCTTATAGTCCGAAAAATACGGTACTCTTTTTTGTGTCCATTAATGCTTCTAGAAAATTAAAGATCAAAAACTATACTTCATGAATCTAGCATCAGTGTCATGCAGATAGTAAATTTACTAACTTCAATTCTCTTACATCTTTTTGCCCAGTTTCAGTTGGGAGCCATCTGTCTTGACATTTTAGCTTTTAATCTCATTATTGTTCCATCTTCTACTTTCACTCATTGCTTATTACCTTTGCCAAAGCCTTCTCTTGCTTTTGTCATTTTCTAATACTAAGGACTAAATAATGTAATTGACATGGTGGAAGATTTTGTAAAGCTTAGTATAACAAGATATAATATTGCTATCTTTCCTGACTTTAAATCAATGTTTTAAATTCTTTAATATAGATTTAATGTATTATTTAACTGCTAATTATAATTCATTTACATTTCCTTTTGCTGTAAGACTGTTCTGCTAAGTCATATGACCCATCTTAAAATGAGCTGACATCTAGTCCGGTAAAACTGAGAATAAAATCAATGGGTCATCCCATTTGTTCTATCTATTACCAAGTTTTTAATTGCCTGACAGAGCAAGTTGTAATTAATGTGACACTTGATGCACTTTTTATGAGGTCACACATCTTAGTTCTTTTTATTTCTGTCATTTTTAATCTGTGTTTCAAATAAATATGAATAATGAACTTGCTAAAAGGTAGATAATTAGTAAAGTATCAAGTTAAAGGTCTTCCTAAAAAAACTGTTATGTTGTAAATTTCTTAATTGTTAAGCTGAATATAAAGGGATATAAATTGTTTCTTCGCATAACATTTTGATAATTATTCACTCAAACCTGCAGTATAATCAACAAATTATTCATGTCTAGAGATGAGCGAGCACTAAAATGCTCGGGTACTCGTTATTCGAGACGAACTTTTCCCGATGCTCGAGTGCTCGTCTCGAATAACGAACCCCATTGAAGTCAATGGGGAGACTCGAGCATTTTTCAAGGGGACAAGGCTCTGCAAGGAAGCTTGGCCAAACACCTGGGAACCTCAGAAAAAGGATGGAAACACCACGGGAAATGGACAGGAAACCGCAGGGGCAGCATGATGGATGCCTCTGAGGCTGCATAATCGCACCATTATGCAAAAATTATGGGCAACAGCATGGCCATGACAGAGTGACAGAATGAAGCTAGATAGCATCTAAAACATGCAATAATTGACCCGACACTATAGGGGACGGCTGCAGAGGCAGCGGCAGCAGCAGATAGAGAGTGGCATGGCGACATACCCTAAATGGACTCAGGCTTCAAACCAATGGGTGCAGAGGAAGAGGAACCAAAGGAGGGAGGTGAGCAAGAAGCGCTTCAAATAATATCGGACATGATAAAAGTTTGCCCTAGTATTTTGTGGATACCAGCAGGGGTGGCGACAAAGTTAACATGGAAGCCATGAAAACAACCCAAAATTCTCCTGACACAGCTACGTTTGATAAGGGGACCATGTATTTGAGGCAGTGAATAGTAGTAGAATAAAGGTGCTGCAGTTTAAAAAAACTATGTTAGTTGGATCTTGGCATGGAGCTGGCGCTCCGCTGCCAGGCGAGGTTTTCGCCAATCCAAGCCCCTGTCTCTAGGCGTATCCCCAAAACAGCACTTCTAAGAACCTTTTGTATAAGATTCAAGTGTAGTAGTAGCGTTCTATAAGTTTAGGATATGCCGGGGTGTGAGGGAGACATGTAAACAGATGCGCAAGAAGCGCGTGAAATAATATCGGTAAATGATAAAAGTTTGCAAGTTTCGATTTTGTGGATACACAGAGGGTGGCGACAAAGTTAACAAGTTTGATGTGGAATGCCCTGGTAATAGCTCTTGGGCGGTGTGCCTTTTATCGCCTAGGCTCACGCAGGTTGAGCAACGCCTGCTGTCGCTTAGAGACGGCACTGTGCTGTGCCTAGACGTACCGACTGATGGCCGCCATGCCCACAGATGGTAATTCGGAGGAGGAGGAGGTAGAGGAGGGTTGGGAGGAGGTTTATGTAGGCCTTTGAGACCTGGACCGAGGTAGGCCCCGCAATTCTCTGCGTCGGCAGTATATGACCAGCCCCAGGGTCAGACTCGGGTCCCAGCCTGCACCAAGTTAAGTGTAGTAGCGTTCTTATAAGTTTGGATATGGCGGGGTGAGGGGAAGTAAACAGATGCGCAAGAAGCGGCCTGATGCGCATGGAGCTGACGCTCCGCTGCCAGGCGAGCTTTCGCACAATCCAAGCCCCTGTCTCTAGGCTACTCCCAAAACAGCATTCTAAGAACCTTTGTATAGATCAAGTTGTAGTAGCGTTCTATAAGTTTAGGATATGCCGGGTGAGGGGAATGTAAAACAATATGCGCAAGAAGCGCTGAAATAATATTGGTGAAATGATAAAAGTTTGCCAGTATATTTGTGGATAAACAGCAGCTAGGGGGTGGCGACAAAGTTAACAACTTTGATGTGGAATCCATGAAAACAACCCAAATTTCTGCTGAACACCTCGTTGATAAAAGGGACGATGTATGGAGGCAGCTATATGGACGACTTTTGGAGGTGGTAGCAATGGAGGACAACGTGTGGAGGCTGCTATGGAGACAAATTTTGGATATGCCTGATGTGGCAGTCCCAAAAATTTTCAAACCAGAGGAAGCAGGTAGGTGGCCTCCAGTAAAAATGAATGATAGATGAGTGCGTATATGTGGCAGTCCAAAAAATTTTCAACGCCAAAAAAATTTAAACCAGAGGAGCAGGTAGGTGGACTCCAGAAAAAATTGAATAGATTGAGTGCCTGTAGGTGGCACTCCAAAATTGTTTAAACAGGACCGGGTAGGTGGCCCTCCAGAAAAAATTGATAGATTGGTGCTGTATTGTGGCACTCACAAAAATTGTTTAAAACAGGAGGACCGGGGTAGGTGGCCCTCCAGAAAAATTCAATGCATAAAGTACTATAGCTAGAGCCAGTGGGCCTGTCAAAAAATAGCCAGTTTCCTCTGCTTTAGTGTACAAAGAGGAGGAGAAGGAGGGAAAATGAGGAGGAGGAGGAGGAGTGGATCAATTATTCAGGTTGGACTTCCTTCACCTGGTGGAGAAGATTGGAAATTATGAGAAATCCAGGCTTTATCATCTTAATAAGCGTCAGCCTGTCAGCGTGTCAGTCGACAGGGTGTACGCTTATCGGTGATGATGCCACCAGCTGCACTGAAACACCGCTCGGAACAAGACGCTAGCGGCAGGGCAGGCAAGAACCTCCAAGGCGTACAGCGCCAGTTCGTGCCACATGTCAAGCTTTGAAAACCCAGTAGTTGTAGGGAGCTGTGTGATCATTTAGGACGATGGCTATGGTCAGCTACGTACTCCCTCACATCTTTCGTAAAGATCAGCCCTACTTGCCGAGACTGGGGACAGGTGACAGTGTCTTGCTGGGGGTGACATAAAGCTGGCAAAAAGCCTTGTAAAGCGTACACTTGCCAGTGCTGGACAAGCTGCTGCTCGCTACTCTCCCTCGCTACTTGTCACGCAGAACTACGCCACTCTGCCGCTAGCGCTGTCAGAAGGGAAATACTGTTTCAGCTTGTGCACCAGGGCTGCTGGTATTCATGTATTCTCACACTCCTTTCCCTGCGGGGATGAGAGTGGAAAGATTTTGCTGTACCTGGGTCCAGGAGAGTGAACACCCAGTAATCGGTGCTGGAAAATTTCTTGACGCAAGGGTCACGGGATAGGCAGCCTAGCATGGAAATCTGCCATATGCGCCAGAGTTACCAACGCGTAAGAATTCACTCCCTCACTGGCCTGACTGTCCATTCCTCCTCCTCCAACTCCTCCAACTCCTCTTCTTCTGCCCATACACGCTGAACAGTGAAGGACTCAAACAATGGTTCCCTCTTGTGTCTCGCCAACATTCTCCTCCTCCTCCTCTCATTTCCTCCTCCACCTCCACCTCCTCGATATGCGCTGAGCAAAACAGACTGAGGGTGCTTTGGCTATCAACAAGGGAATCTTCTTCCCCCGCTCTTGTGACGAGCGCAAAGCTTTCCGACATTCATGCTGATCAGAGAGTTTTTCAAAACAGGCAAAGCAGCGGATGGTGAGGCTGATGATGGCGGCATCGACCACTGCCATCGTGTGACTCCTCAAAGTACTCAGCACCTGACAGATATCAGGACATCCACGTCCACTCCTCATTGTAGACTTGAGGAAGCTGATGACCTGACTACCAGTTCTGGTGGAAGTTGACATCTGGCAGACTACAATACGCTCGGCGCTGCTGGTAAACTCTGGGATAACATGGTCAGTGTGTGAATTCACTCGTGGGCACGTCGCACAACAGTCGGTGAGGGGAAGTTGGAGGCGGCGCTGCCTGCCCTGAGAGTGGCAGCATCTGTGCTGGACTTCCTGAAATGCGCACAGATGCGGCGCACCTTCGTGAGCAAATCAGACAGATTGGGGTATGTTTGAGGAAGGAAACGCTGAACTATCAGATTTAACACATGGGCCAGGCATGGCACATTGTGTCAGTCTTGCCGAGTTGCAGAAGCCGCCACCAGGTTACAGCCGTTGTCACACACAACCATGCCTGGCTCAGGTTCAGCGGTGCCAGCCACAGATCAGTCTGCGCACCGTGATGGCCTGTAATAGCTCTTGGGCGGGTGTGCCTTTTATCCGCCAGGCTCAGCAGTTTGAGCACCGCCTGCTGTCGGCTTAGCGACGGCACTGTGCTGTGCCTAGATGCTACCGATGATGGCGCCGTGACCACGGATGGTAGTTCGGAGGAGGAGGTGGAGGAGGGTGGGAGGAGGAGGAGGCAATAGTAGGCCTGAAACACTGGACACGAGGTAGGCCCGCAATCCTCGGCGTCGGCAGTATAGACAGCCGCAGGGTCAGACTCGCTCCCAGGCCTCCACCAAGTTAACCCAATGTGCCGTCAGGATATATAGTGGCCCTGCCCGGGCAGCACTCGTTCCAGTGTCGTGGTCAGGTGGACCTTGTCAGAAACGGACGTTGGTCAGGGCACGGATGATGTTGTCTGACACGTGACTGGTGCAGGGCTGGGACGGACATCGGGAAAAGTAGTGGCGGCTGGGGACCGAATACCGAGGGGCGGGCCGCAGCCATGAGGTTGCGAAAGGCCTCGGTCTCTACTAGCCTATAGGGCAGCATCTCCAGGCTAAGGCAATTGGAGATGGCACATTAAGGGCTTGGGCGTGCGGGTGGGTGCACTATATTTGCGTTTCCGCTACAGCGTTGGAGGTTATGCGAGAGAGCTGAACGCTGGTGGATGACTGTGGAGGATGTGGAGGCGACGATGGTGGGTTTTGTGGCAGGGTCCTGTGGAGGGGGCTGATATCAGCTGACACAGGGGAAGGAGCAGTGGTGTGCACGGGCGGAGGTGAACGGGCTGTTGCCACTGAGTGGGGGGTGTTTAGCATTCATATGCCTGCGCATTGGTGGTAGTTAACTAGTAGTGGTGGAACCCTGCTGAGCCCTGGTTTGGCAATGTTGCACACCACAGTCCGTCGGGTCATCCGGTGTTCCTTAAAGAACCTCCAGACTTCTGAAGATCTAGCCCTCGCCGCCAAGAGCCCTCCGCCACGGGATCTTCACTAGTTGACACATTGCGCTGATGCACCAGCTCTGCGCCTGCCTCTTCGTACTGGCCCCCACCACTAGCCTCTCCAACCTGTTCTGGTCGAGGACTCTCCCTCGTCTAGAAGCACGTGTTCACCCGGCTCTCAACCCGCTTGGGTCTGTCACCTCATCATACTCCGATCCCTCAGTTATGCTCACCCCTCGACTCCTGCCCTGACAAACAACTTACCCACGCTGACAACGTGTCTCATCGTCGGACACCTATTACACACTTCCACTACGCAAGAAGAAGGTCATCATCACCCACAGATGTGACTCGGTGGAACACCCTGGGCATCGGGAAAATTGCTCAGCAGCAACCGGACAAGTGGTTTGTGACTGTGGGAAGGGTCCAGAAAACCATTCTCAGAGTATGCCGGTTCAAAATGCCAAATTTTCTGGGGGGGGCAGACTGGGGGGGAGGAGGCTGAGGTTGAGGAGGCCTGGAGGAGTGGCGATTTCGGTGACATGGGTGGACTGCGGGAAGACTGACTGGTGGACAAATTGCTCGAAGCATTGTCAGCAATCCACGACATCACCTGTTGCACTGGTTCTGGCTCAACAGTGCTTACCACGAGTCCCAGTAACTTCAGACATGAACCTAGGGAGTGTAGCCTCTGCCGGCGTTCCCTGCTCCCTACCTAAGGCAGGTGGGTCTCACCCCGCCAGGACACGGCCTCTGACCCCCTGCAGTAGTTGGACGCCCACGTCCCCGCCCTCGTCCTCTACCCCTAGCCCTCGGGTTTAAACATTTTTAAAATGAGAGTTATAGATTTAATTTATTTTTAACTTTTTTTGTGTTTTTTTTGTTTTTTTTGTGTTTTTGAGTTTTAAAACAAACGATGCTATCCTATTGCTATGGATATTTTCTAGCGAAAGTATGAAAGCACACTACTATGCCAGATGCAGATGACACTGAGTTATGTAAAACAAAATAAACGTAAAATAAAAAAGGACAAATGGCAGACTGTGCCTAATTGAAATCCAACCCTACTAAATTTTCCCACTTTCGGTTCTTGCAATGGATATGAGCGTCACTAAGCGCAAAACACAGCGGGTCGCAAGTCTCACTACAAATTGCTCACAATTGGCTAGTAGATGCACTGCAGCAAGTACAGCCACCAGCAGATCAACCAGAAATCAAATAATAACGCTACTGTAGGCGTGTAAGCCGTTTGTTGGTTCTCCTATGGCTATTTTCTAGCCAAGTATGAAAGCACACTACAATGCCAGATGAGATGACACTGAGTTATTAAACAAAATAAAACGTAAAATAAAAAAGGAAAAATGGCAGGACTGTGCCTAATTGAAACCACCCTACTAAATTTTCCCACTTCGGTCTTTGCAAATGGATATGTGCGTCACTAAGCGCAAAACACAGCGGTCGCAAGTCTCCAACAAATTGCTCACAATTGGCTAGTAGATGCACTGCAGCAAGTACAGCACCAGCAGATCAACCAGAAATCAAATATATAACGCTACTGTAGGCGGTAAGTAAAGCCGTTTGGATTCTCCTATGGCTAATTTCTAGCCAAGTTATGAAAGCACTACTATGCAGATGAGATGACACTGAGTTATTAAACAAAATAAACGTTAAAAGAAAAAAGGAAAAAAATGGCAGACTGTGCCTAATTGAAATCCAAACCCCTACTAAATTTCCCACTTCGGTCTTTGCAATGGATATGTGCGTCACTAAGCGCCAAAAACACAGCGGTCGCAAGTCTCACTACAAATTGCTCACAATGGTAGTAGATGCACTGCAGCAAGTACAGACACCAGCAAGATCACCAGAAATCAAAATATATAACGATACTGTAGGCGGAAGTAAGCCGTTTGGATTCTCCTATGGCTATTTTCAGCCAAGTATGAAAGCACACTACTATGCCAGATGAGATGACACTGAGTTATTAAAAAAATAAAACGTAAAATAAAAGGAAAAAAGGAAAAAATGGCAGACTGTGCCTAATTGAAATCCAACCCCTACTAAATTTCCCACTTCGGTCTTTGCAATGGGATAGTGCGTCACCTAAGCGCAAAACACAGCGGGTCGCAAAGTCTCACTACAAATTGCTCACAATTGGCTAGTAGATGCACGCAGCAAGTACAGCCACCAGCGATCAACCAGAAATCAAATATAACGCTACTGTAGGCGTAAGCCGTTTGGATTCTCCTATGGCTATTTTCTAGCCAAGTTATGAAAGCACACTACTATGCCAGATGAGAGAGACATCGAGTTATTAAACAAAAATAAACGTAAAATAAAAAAGAAAAATGGCAGGACTGTGCCTAATTGAAATCCAACCCCTACTAAATTTTCCCACTCGGTCTTTGCAATGGATATGGCGTCACTAGCGCAAAAACAGCGGTCGCAAGTCTCACTACCAAATTGCTCACAATTGGCTAGTAGATGCACTGCAGCAAGTACAGCCACCAGCAGATCAACCAGAAATCAAATATTAAAGCTACTGTGCGTAAGCCGTTTGGATTCTCTATGGCTATTTTCTAGCCAAGTATGAAAGCACACTACTATGCAGATGAGATGACGCTGAGTTATTTAAACCAAAATAAAACGTAAAATAAAAAAGGACAAATGGGCAGACGTGTGCCTAATTGAAATCCAACCCCTACTAAATTTCCCACTTCGGTCTTTGCAATGGATATGTGCGTCACTAAGCGCAAAAACACAGCGGTCGCAAGTCTCACTACAAATTGCTCACAATTGGCTAGTAGATGCACTGCAGCAAGTACAGCCCAGCAGATCAACCAGAAATCAAAATAACGCTACTGTAGGCGTAAGCCGTTTGGATTCTCCTATGGCTATTTTCTAGCCAAGTATGAAAGCACACTACTATGCCAGATGCGATTGACGCTGAGTTATTAAACAAAATAAACGTAAAATAAAAAGGACCAAATGGCAGACTGTGCCTAATTGAAATCCAACCCCTACTAAATTTTCCCACTTCGGTCTTGCAATGGATATGTGCGTCAACTAAGCGCAAAACACGCGGTCGCAAGTCTCACTACAAATTGCTCACAATTGGCTAGTAGATGCACTGCAGCAAGTACAGCCACCAGCAGATCAACCAGAAATCAAATATATAACGTACTGTAGGCGTAAGCCGTTTGGATTCTCCTATGGTATTTTCTAGCCAAGTATGAAAGCACACTACTATGCCAGATGAGATGACGCTGTGAGTTATTAAACAAAATAAACGTTAAAATAAAAAGGACAAAGTGGCGACTGTGCCTAATTGAAATCCAACCCCTACTTAAATTTTCCCACTTCGGTCTTTGCAATGGATATGTGCGTCACTAAGCGCAAAACACAGCGGTCGCAAGTCTCACTACAAATTGCTCACAATTGGCTAGTAGATGCACCTGCAGCAAGTACAGCCACCAGCAGATCAACCAGAAATCAAATATATAACGCTACTGTAGGCGTAAGCCGTTTGGATTCTCCTATGGCTATTTTCTAGCCAAGTATGAAAGCACACTACTATGCCAGATGAGATGACGCTGAGTTATTAAACAAAATAAACGTAAAATAAAATGGAAAAAATGGCCAGGACTGTGCCTAATTGAAATCCAACCCCCTACTAAATTTTCCACTTGGTGTTGAGGTGGATATGTGTGCCACTAAGAGCTAAACACAACGGTAGCAAGTCCCCCTGCTAATTCCTCACAAAATGGTACTAGATGCAATAAAAAAAAAAAAAAGTAGAAGTTATTGTAGCCCTAAGAAGGCTGGTGGGTTCTTGGAGAATCACTCTGCCTAACAGTAAGCTAATAGAACACCCTAACGCTTTCCCTGACCAGCCGCAGCTCTCCCTAGCAGCATCCAGACACAAGATGATCGAGCGCGCTGGGCAGCGGCTAGTCTATCCCAGGGTCACTGATCTGGCCAGCAACCACATGCCTATCGACGTGTAAGGGTACCACGTCATGCTGGGGGAGTGGCGAGTCTCCTGGCTTGTGATTGGCTCTGTTTCTGGCCGCCAAAAAAGCAAAACGGCGGGAGCTGCCATTTCTCGAGCGGGCGAAGTATTCGTCCGAGCAACGAGCAGTTTCGAGTACGCTAATGCTCGAACGAGCATCAAGCTCGGACGAGCATGTTCGCTCATCTCTGTTCATGTCATTAATATGATGACTTAAAGGAAACCTAACACCAGGATGAAGGATGTAAACCAAGCACACCGAGATACTGGTGTGTGCCCCTCTGGCAGGATCCGCTTTTCATTTTGCTTTTTATGTCCTTGTGTTTACAGAAAAAAAGATTTACAAACTATGCAATTGAGCCTGAGGAGTTCCAAGCTCAGTAGCTGTTAATTGAACCCAGAGCCCCTCAGACTAATTTGCATAATTTTCAAATCCTATTGTTGTAAAAACAAATGCATAAGGAGTTAAAAGAAGAGTGGATCGTGTCAGAGGGGGCACACATCACTATGTGCTTGGTTTACAATCCTTCATCCTGGTGGTAGATTTATAACAATAATAAAACCAGTTCCCTGCTAGAGTAGATACCTATAACTGCTGATTAAGTTTTCTAGTCTAACATACTAATATGAAAACTTTAAAAATAACCTGTAATAGGAAAATAACTGTGCATGGCTGATGTCAAGTAGGGCAAGAAACCTTCAGAATTACCGGTGGCAGAAATACACCAAAAAGGGTTTTAAACCATAGTTTTAAATTGTGTTCTATTTTTGGCTTCTGAAGGTATCATCACTAACACATGTGTGCCACCATCTTGGTTGACATCATAGAGGGGAGCGATGTGTTATGGATATGAGACTACTCAAAAAAAAGGATCTAATTTGTATATAATGAACAGTCTACACATCTAAAGAATTACCTCAAAATGGAAAACAGAGCAAAAAAGAGATGTGGATGTGGATAAGTAAACTTTATTAGGTAAAAACATTTAAAAAGCTATGACAAGCTAATTGTACTACAAAAAAACGGACTCCCAGGGTATGATATGCACATACATAGATGTGGTATGCTAATTACGCTCCACAAGCAATATATAGGTAAGTATAGGTAAGTATTATACTGATATAATAATCAAATGACAATATAATAATGTGAATTGAATTTCTATCATATGAGGAGTCTCAGTAACCCATTTGGGAGGTAGGGAGAGGAACCCCACGCGCTCTGCTTGACAAACAGGCTCCTCACATATGAGACTCCTCATAGGACGGTAATTCAATTCACATTATTATGTTGTCATTTTATAATAATATCTGTATAATTATTAGACAGTAATGCTTGTCTTCTCCACCACTATTTTCTGGACTATACTTACATATATATTGTTTTTGGAGCCTCATTAGCATACCACCGTATATGTATTTCTATACTATACCCTGGTAGTTGTTTTTTTGTAGTTTGATTAGCTTGTCATAGCTTTTTAGATGTTTTTAATGTCTGTATTACCTAATAAAGTTTACTTATCCACATACACATCTCTTTTTGCTCTGTTTGCCATTTTGCTGTTACGGATATTAGGTAATTTTCCAATATACATCTATTAAAAGTTCTGCACTGCTTTATGTAAAGTAAAGCCTGTATCCTAAATATGAGCCAAAATCTAAAATATAAGATTAAAGTCTTGGCAGGGAGATCATGGACCATTTGCTTCAGTTTGCACTGTGGTCTATAGGTAATCTATCATAAAAGGCTTTGACTTGGACATGCTCTACCTTATTTGACAGATCTGTTGCAATGTCCATTAAAATAACAGCTGTGAGTAGCGTTCCATTAAAATTCCATGTGGATGAATTTCCCTGTGTATATCTATTCTAACTTGTTGCAGATTGTTAGTGAATTGCACAATAAAATCAACAACATATTCATCATGTCTGAATGTAGACCAGCAGGGTTGTTAAGAAGATAAGAAACCCAGAAAAACATAAAATATCATACAAATGAAGAATTAGATGTCATGGACAACATAGTTTTATATAAATCCATTTTTTTGTAAACAACATTTTAAACATCTCAACTGTTCTAATTTTCTTTTCTGTCTATTATTTTTAGTTATATTTTCCTATTTTCGCTCTCATTTTTGTAAGTAACAACCATTTGTATTCATCTGAGGACAACTACAGTATTTAGACATTGACTAGAATATATACTTTGAGTTCTGTCCGGTATTTTTCATTATATTTTCCTATTTTCTCTTTCATTTTTGTAAGTTACAACCATTTGTATTCATCTGAGGACAACTACTCTATATAGAAATGACTAGAATATATACTTTGAGTTCTGTCCATTATTTTTAGTTATATTTTACTATTTTCTCTTTCATTTTTGTAAGTAACAACCAATTGTATTCATCTGAGGACAACTACAGACTATAGGAATGACTAGAATATATACTTTGAGATCTTTAGACTTCCAATCATTTCCAATATACAATGAGCCTCTGCCTAAGCTAAAAGACTGAAATAACAATTAAATTGTATACTGTATTTGCTAACATGTTTTAATAAAGAAGTCACAATAAATGTAAGTTCTCTAAAAGGAAACAATCCCCAAACATATGATTAAAATGAAAAAGAACTTCAAAAGCAATCTTTTCAGCTGCACAACACTATAAGATACATACTGTGATAATGTGTTTTAGAAATGATCTGTAAGGATTGGTGAGAAATGCATCACATAGAAAAAAAAATCATGGAAGGAATTATTGTAAATGCTTCAAATTGCTGAGTTTTTTTGTTATTAATTTCATTTGCAACTCTAAAAAATGTACCTTTATAACTAGTGGTAAAATTGGCCATCTAATTTTTTTTAGTAAAGCGATTTTAAACCCCTATCTTGGTCAATGTTTTACACCAGTTATTGTAATCTAAAATCAGGCATGTAGACTGTACGGAGAAAAGCTACAATAGAAAGATTTGCAGTTCTGTTACAGTTGTGTTTTAGACTTACGGTCACTGATAAAATTATAAACAAGCCCTTTTCACACGAATGTGTGCTCCCCCAGACCGTAACTTAGACAAACACACAGCCAGGTGTAGGAGATAGGAGGAGTGAGAGATCATCACCCCTCCGCTCTTCTTAGAAAGCCGTGTGGCCACCTCCCTATGACGGCAAGTCCTTTATTTTGCACGGAGCCTGCCAAGCTCTGTCATAGTTGCGGTAAGATACAGTGTACTCACCACAGTGTGACTGGGTTTGATAGACCTCATGGGTTTTCAATGCCCCCCCATACATTGACTCTAAGGCAAATCTCATTTTCTTCAAATGTTCACTTGTCACAAAAAAAATCAGTAAACACATATGGTAAAGATGCATTTAGCAGTATATATTTTCTTTTCTTTTTTACACTGGGCTGTATTGCATTTATAAATCATAATTTATAAAGTGCAGACTAATTTACATTCAGAGTTTTTACTGTGAGCACTTGTCACATGAACAAGCACCCTGCCCGCCCTCATTTCTCCATTCCAGCTCCATACTTACTATGTTGAAGAAGATTGTAGTAATCAGGTGAGTATATTTGTTGGTGAGTTGTATTTGATATATGAGATGGTGAGTTGATCTGAAAGTCAGAATATTCCTTGTTGCTCATGGCAACCAATTGCAGCTAGGCTTTAATTTTACCATTGCCCATGAATATTTTAAAGGGGAGCTGTGATTGATTGCTGGGGGCAACTAGGAATATTCTGACTTTATTTATATAGCGCACACAGATCACTGTACGCCATACAGTGAGGAATACTACCGCTACACAGTGAGGAACACTACAGCCATACAGTGAGGAACACTATGGCCACATAGTGAGAGACACTACCGTATGTATGGCGGTAATGTTCCTCACTGTTTGGCAGTAGTGTCTCTCACTATATGGGGGTAGTGTTCCTCACTGTATGGCGGTAGTGTTCCTCACTGTATGGCAGTAGTGCTCCTCACACAGTGCAGCTTCTACATAAAACTGGTGAAAACACTTCTTAAATACATGTGCAAGACTGGTGCAAACACTTTATGAAATTTAGGCCTTAGTGTTTTGACCTATTAGCTGCCAGGATCATTACGAAATTCCAACAGCAACCTTACAACAGAATCAAAATCTATGATAGACTAGGTTATAGTGACGGTTACAGTTAATACGTGTTTTCCCCTGTCCTGGTAAGTCCATTTTTTTCCAAAGAGTGGTAGGATGCAAAAATACATAGTTGTAAATTGTATTTAATGCACCAAAACCGATATTTTTTGCATGTTTTTCATGCCAGTTATCTGGGGAGTAAGAACTAATAAAGGTCTCATTAATGTAAGTGAAAGTTATTGGTGTATGTGTTTTTCAAGGATCCATATTCTGTAAAAAGGGAAGTCTGTCTGTTCTGTACTGATGAAGAGCAATCTACAGATTGTCGTTTCTGGTTTGACTTGTTTTCGCTAATTATGAAACATTGTTATATTGCATTAGTCCTTTTATGGCCATTATTTAATATTTATACCTTAACAAATGCTGAGACCTTGTTAATGGTTTTTTGCAGAGCAAGTATTCACTTTTTGGGTAAAGACTTACGTTTTCCCAATAAAGAGATCCAAATTTGCTTAATAGAAAAACTACAAAATTCAACAAGACTTAGACTGCTTTATTAGTTTTTGAACATAATACAGAACCCCCCCTCAGCTTACCTAGTAGGGGCTGCAGGCTTCCAGAATTTCATTTCATGTAATTTAGCCAGATTTATGGGTCTTCTCTGATTTTCCTGTTATTCGCAAACATTTTGAAGAAGCCTTCTCATGGCAAAAGCCAACCAAATCTTATTTTTCTGTGGCTATTCTGACTTTCTACATTTTCATTGCAAATAATTTTGTGCTGCATGTTTTTTTCATACTAGATCTAGATGGAATTTTAACTGAGCTAAGGCCCCTTTGTTTAAAGTGCATTGTACATGGTACAGTGAGTTAAAACGTGCACTATCACATACGGCACAGCAACATGCCTCAAATGGAGAGGGCAGGGGAGCACTCACCGCTCAACCTTTCCAGCCGAATGTTTGCTATGCCCGGGTCCTGGCCTATTTTCATGTGAAAGAACCCACAACTGTAGATAGCTGATGGTTTAGTACTTACGATATCGCAGTGTCAAAGCTGCATGTCTGTACCCATGTGTCCACAGTTAAAGAGGTAAAAAAGCTTCTCCAAATGATACAAAAATACACAAAAATATTAATAAACACAGTTTCAGTGTTGAGGGGGGAATATAAACTATAAAAGAAATATATTTTTTAATAACATAGCCTGTTTCACCAATTTCCATCTCTAATATTAAGCTCAAAGATCTACTATGGGTTGTAACTTTCCATAATAGCTTATTAAATTTACGGGCAGAGGGAAAACAAGACATTCTTGTGTATATAAATAATTGTGAACTAATCTCATATGGAATTGATTTCTTTCTTTTTAAATAAACACTTGTATTATAGCAACTAGATTGAATTGAAAAAAAAATGAGTTGCTAATAGTAAAAATAAAAGGATTAATCTGGCAGCCTTTGTTTCTATATACCAGTTTTCTAATAGCGAGTAGGTTCAATTAAACATACTAAAGTTGGAATAATACCACTATTGTTATTCTAGGTCAGTGATGGCCAACTTTTTTAGCTCAAAGTGTTAAAATTTGTAAAAAATCAAGCTCAGGAGGTGTGTCACTTTAAAAAAAATATCTAATTTTGTGATGGTGGTAGCACTAATAACAAAAAGTTCTCTTCCCCATTATTGCTGAGCGGTAACCGTGGTGGGTACACTGGCAGCAAAGTAAGATTTTGGTAGCTGCTTTAAGGTAATGGCTGGAGTTTAAGGACTGCAAATGTCTTAAACGACTAGCCACCTGGTAGTCACTGGAATGGACCTTGGTATAGCCATCTGTGACAGGGCAACTGTGGGACACAGATCTAGTGCTGTTTGCAAGTCCACAATAAATTAAACTTAGGGTAAGGGTTGGAGTGCTGGCTTCACAGTCTAACTAATGGACATACAATGGCTGCCATTCATGCTAGGCCATGAGCAGGAAAATTTCAGTGGATGGTGATGCTGTCAGGTACTGGAGCCAGACAGTGTAAGCATCTTCGCTAGTGAAGATGCTGTCATGTAGCAAGCTGACAAAAGCGACTTCTTACACATGTGTCACAGGTAAGCCAATATTGTTTTAGGTTATTATGTGAAAATCCCCAAATGCTTCATTGTATTATTACATACTTTAACTCACACAGTAATTGACAGAATAAAAAAAATCAATCCCAGATGTATCATTTTTCGTCAAATTTACTGCTAAGAATTTCATATAAGGTCATAATAGGTCTTCTGTATTCCACAATGGTAGCTATGGAAGTTAAAGTTGATCCCACAAAAATGAGACTTTAAAAGTAGTAGAAAGAAGCTTATTATCACCAGTACTATATATTTTTTTTCTTTAAACAAACCCTCTTGTATTATGGATGTGCCTTGTATCTTGTACTCAGCTGCATCTGGGTTTCTATAGATGCTAGCATAGTGCTTGCGCGTTAAATCAATGTTTGTGGTACATACATTATTCAACATACATGCCCCAGTGGGGTATGCAATGCATTACTTTTACATAGCCCGGTGTAGTATATAAAGCTTAACTTAATACCTTTATCCCTGACAAAGCCATTTATTTGGAAATAACATACATAAGGTTATTTCTAGTCCTCCTCATTGTGGCATTTGGGATGATTTCATATTGTGTTGGAATTTATCACATTTTTTAAAAACATTTTTAAAACTTTTTTGTGTAGATCGTCGGATTTGGACTTTTTTTGTGACTTTTCACTCACACAACAACGTGTACCGCATCCAAGAAAAAGCATAAGTCAGTTCCTTTAATGGTAATAAATAAAACAACTGTATAATCATTGTACCATTCAGCTGGGGAAAGTCGGCCTACATGTTTTGAACACTCTCAGGCATTTTTAATCATGGCTCAAAACTTAGTATGAATGCAGAGTTGAAATAGCATCTTCTCAGTGACATACCTGGTCAATGAACCGATGACATATCTGAAATATAATCACATGTATTTGGGCTGTTTTAATTAAAATCAATATCATTGATAAAAACATTTATTTGACTAATAGGAATATAGAAACTTATATTAAACACCATACGTGGATTCAAGCATCATACCTGGCTTGCTCCTTTCTTTAGAAGCTTGCAAGTCAAACCTCACCATTTTCATTATTCTACAGCCATAATAAGTGAAGACGAAAGAGGATGGAAGTAAATGCATAGTAATATCAATTATTAGAGTCAATAAAGTTTGCAAAAAATGAATGAAAATAAATAAATATGAATGATAAATGGATGAAAAATTGTGTCATTTCGCTTATCTATTAAATTGTTTCCCATGTGGACAATTAGCAAATGAACACAAGGTTATGCCAGATTCATATTCACTGGGATTCATGAAATATATTAGGATATTCTGATGCATTTACATAGATCAAGCAACTAGAGAACTAGTTGAAACATGAGACAACATAAAATGTTACAACACATAATTGGCAATTCAATAATAGAATCTAAATTCATGTCTATTTTTAGGACCATTCAGTATTCTGGTATTTAGATCCAGAATGCCTCTCTGCCCTGTTGTATCAAACGTTCTTTAAATCTATGGACAGTACATCTCATGACACATTTTACATTGAAAGCTGAATATAACATTACTTTTACTATTACAATTCAGATATTTCTTCATTTTCATTGTGTGTATGTTGTTCGTATCCAAGAAAGTTTTAGTAATTTTCACTACCCCATATGTTTTACATGGATATACTGTATGTTAAAAAGACTTGGAAGTGACGTCAGACGCCGAGATCACATGAATCATATACAGGCAGTCCCCGGGTTACATACAAGATAGGGACTGTAGGTTTGTTCTTAAGTTGAATTTGTATGTAAGTCGAAACTGCATATTTTATCATTGTAGTTCCCGACAATTTTTTTTTTTGCCCCAGTGACAATTGGAGTTTCAAATTTTTTTGCTGTAATAGGACCAAGAATTATCAATAAAGCTTCATTGCAGACAATTTTAAGCTGATTATTGCAGTCTGGGACTATTTTAAAGCATCCAGAGAGCTTCACCAGAGGTCACAGTGGGCAGAGGGGTCTGTCTGTAACTATGGGTTGTCTGTAAGTCGGGTGTCCTTAAGTAGGGGACCGCCTGTATATGAGAAAGGATCATTTGGTATCCAGCTACCCCTGAGGAAGCCGCAGTAGCGCGGCGATACGCGTGGGGACGTTTTCTCCTCCTTACACACATGGACTTGGGTGATATTTATCCATAATATTCACTTTTCTATTCAGCTAGTATGTTTATCTTCCATTGTTGTATTATTGACCTGTACTATCTGCACTTTGTCAATGTGTTTGCCAGACATTCAGGCATTAGTGAGAAGGATTACTCTGTCTTATTTTTACAGAGATAGGATGGCACATTTTGGGAGTGCCTTTTAGGTGTTTTTAGAGTATATCAATAAATATTTCTATGTTTTATCTTTATTAGTGATTGGTTTTTGGTACATGACACTGACCTAGTAGTTTGTTCAGAAAGACTTGGAAGCGTCACGAAACGCACAGATATCTGTCTGTGTACACCTATTCATTCAAGTGTAGCCTAAGCCTTGTGAAACCTTATAGACATGGACATAATTCATTGATCCCCCTCCGTGGAGAGCAATACAATATATTGACACTTTGAATAGACTGCAATATGGTGAAGTAACTCAGCTTTTATATCTACTGTATACTATTTTTTTGATGATTTGAAGTATTGAAAAAATAATTGATATTTTAGCTTGCATCTGACTTATATTATATACCACACTTAAAAAATCCATTTGTATGCAACCATGTCTTCTGTTTATCCTGATTAGTAACAAACATACTGGGACAAACAATGTTACTTATCATATGCAATTTCCTAGGCACTATACAGAATCCATTCTGCAATACAGTACACTGTCCTCCATTAAAATAGGTACATGTTTTTGCACAGAAAGTTAATATTTTTTTGTGAATAAACCTGAATTTTCCTGCTGGCATGGGAAAAAATATTAGAATGGATTGCTTAAAATTTACAACTGATTTACTCACTAGATATGCCAGATTTAATACCTTTTAAGATAAATCAAACAAGCCCAAAACCTTTCCCTCCTGTCCAAAAAAATAGGATATAGTTTTTCAACCAGTTTTGGGCCCTATTGGGGCCTTGTCTCCAGTCATCTCCTGTTACACAATCCTTTGCAAAGTCATCAAAACTGCAGCATTAAAGGGGTATTCCGGGAATATGTTCCCGCAACTGGCTGCAACTGGAAACTATAAGTCCCATGATCCTTTAGTTCTCTGTAATAAATGACATCTTACCACAACACCAGCCATACTGAATGCACTGCAACCAACCAACTACAGCCAAACATAGTGATAATGACATGATCTGCCCATGCAGGTGCAGGACATGTGATGTGGACATGTGACCAACGGCCATCTTCTGTCCTGTGTCTGCTCCGCTGGGAAAATCGGTGGATTGATTAAAGGGCCAGTAGCATTTTATTTCTTTATTACAGTGTATGTCAACAGTATTTTTCTGTAAAGGGGACAAGAGTTTTATAAAACAACTAATTATATATTAGGCCCATTTGTATATGAATTACAACTATTCCTGGAATACCCCCTAAGTGTGAAGCATTATTATAAATATGTTAAAACATTTTATAATAAATATATATATATATATATATATATATATATATATATATATATATATTTATATAATATTCTATGTTCCATGAAGTTATATGTTCATACTATATATTTTTGTAATCTAGTTCTGTATTTTCCTCCTATGCAGCAGACATGTTTTCGACTTATAACTGGTTTTATAATTGAGAAATACAAGAGAGCAAAGGTAGAATTGATGAATTAAGACACAATAGTTGCCATCTACTATTGTAATCAAAAAGGTCTTTTCTGTGAATTGTTTGTGCTTGACACCTTTATATTCTGTGTGAATCAAGGACATGACTGTTGGAAAAAAGGCTACTGAGGAGAGGAGGACAGTTTATTTTGCGCACAGCCCAATTCATTTCACCATATGGCCTCATTAATCTGTTATCCCCTATACAGATATGAGGAAACAGAAAATGAACTTTGTTTGATGGAAAATAATGTTTTTTTATACAGAGCTATTCTATTGGCATTATCAAATGTATTTTTCTAAAAACTATTCACAAAGAAAAAAGGGAGATTCAAGATATTTCTTCTTTATAGCTGTAACAAATCGTTTTAATTATGCATAATTCAAGAGAGTAGACTTTTTTCATTATAGTGGTTTACAGCTATTGTCTGAGTTAAAATATTATTTTCTTTTTGTGCTTTTGTCTTGTACTAGCTATTCTTCAAGACAGTGTATCACAGTAATTTAACATTTTAAACATGCTTTTAAATATGACAAGACCATATTGACTTCCCAGGCTTGGCTATAATGCAACTACAATGTTGGTCTTTCTTATTCTAACCTGAACTAGAACAGATATAAGCTGCAGATTGGTCAGCAAAGCATGTACTGTCAGTGTGGAAAAAAGTATGTGATACTGTATAACAAGATACTTGAAGACCCTTCTACAAGAGTTCAGTTTGACCCCAAACACAGCACCAAAACATACAAACACACTTTTACAATTACATAGTTCCCACAACCCAATGAAAAATTGCCGAGTACATATAATAATAATTCTTTATTTATATAGCGTCTACGGATTACGCAACTTGCCAAATTGGTCCATATACATATTTAAGGTGTCCCATTATGAATCATATATACTGCAGGGCCCTCATATTTTAACCAGTTCCTTACTGCTGTATGATTATATACGTCATACAACAGTAAGAGCTATATGCAGTGAGCTAATGCAGACAAACGCAGTGGTGTTAGCTGTATTATACACCTGCTGGTAACTGATGCAGTTGGTATTAGCACCGATGATTGCAGCAGTTAGCCTGTTAGGTTTTACTGGTTGGATTTGACCATGGAACCTAGCAGTGATTGACATGGATGCCCCCAAGTTGGATGTCATCAGAGGGCATCAATCAGTTGCCATGGCAGCTGGGAGCCTGTTAAAGGCTCCCACAGTTGTCTTTAGGCATTTCATAGACTGTAGAAGCAGTAGAGGAGATGTATTAATGTATCAGTTTTTAGACCAGTGCAGGGTAGAACTCAACAGTTCTGTGCTGCACCAGATTAATCCCTGTGTCTGATGCTGATTGATTAAACTTGTGCAGTATAAGATTTGTCAGTTTTAATTTGCACTTCCCATTAGATTAGTCTAGTATGGCATGTAAAATATTACATTTTTGGTGCACTGACTGAATTTTATGGCACAATGATTAATACACATCCCCAAGTGTATTCACAATATATTGCAAACAGTTGTTCCGCAGTAGATTGTATGCATGATCAGATAAACTAGGGTTAAAGTACTCAAGGAGGGGAATTATATAGTATTGAACGGACCTCTCCTGACACCACTTGGCCAATCATAGCCATGGCTAGCTGCTAGGGGCATCAATTTGCCAAATTGGCTGTTTCGCCATGTGGACTAACCGCAAGGCCAAGCCCAAAGCTGACCATCAGGTCCTCTAATCTCTATCTTTAAATAATAGTAACAAAATTTTTTTACAAGTTAAAAAAAGTTTTAAAGAAATACAAATCACATCCTTTTCCCAGAAGACATATACAAATAAATAAACAAGTGAATTAATAAACATGTTAGGTATCGCCGCATACCAAAAGGTCAAATTAAAAGAATATAAAGACAATATTCCAAAAAGTGAACTCTGTAATGGAAAATAGAGCCCAAAAGTTCAAATCACTACTTTTTGCCACTTTGCAAAACACTTAAAATTTGAATAAAAAGTAATTAAAAGTTCATAGAGTCCCCAAAATGATAGCAAGGAAAACTTTAGCTCATCCAGCAAAGACCACATTTACATTGAAGTATGGAAAAAATATTATTTTAGTATTTATAATAGCAATGCCTACGCAAATTTTGTATCTCTATAGAAAACTTAGGAAAGATATGGGTTGTGTCAGAACTCACAAATTGTTCTGATGGGATCTGGTTTCAGGTTTCTTGCCGGAAAACCACACCCAGAGCTGCTTGAGCTTGACAGCTCCATTTCTTCTTTGTACTCTGTAAGTCTGCAGCTGCAGTTTGAGTGATGGACAGCTGAGCCATTCAGTGCTGGAGGTAGTGTCCATTACTGCCTTATATTATGCCCAACCCCTTCATTGGATGCTGGTTAATTAAATCTCCTGTGATCTCTAGTGCTCTTGCTATTGCGTTTTTTGTTATTCTGTGTATTGACTTCTGCTTTGCCTACTGACCATTCTATTTGCTATACGATTCTATACCTTTGCTGTTTTGACCAGGTTTGTTTGACTCCGCTTGTCTGTCTGTATCTGTTGTTTGTCCCTCAGTATCATTTATCTCCCAGTGTGACCCCACTTTCCTGTCTCAGTCTTGTGTTGGTTTCTGTGTACCAGTGTGAACACTGGTCTATACCTGTATTCCGGTTACTTGTCCACTCTACTATCCAGCAGCTGTCAGACTGATTAAGTCTTCACTGTCATCTTGTACGGTCGATCAGGGACCGTTAGTTAAGTTCCAGATAGCGGGTTTGCCCTTGTCAGGGTGGTTTATCTGCTGCAGGCAGGACCTTAGTCCGCAGGGACGTCACAGGGTGAGTTTCCCACAACTTACCTAGTCAGACAGCTAGCACCAAGCCTGGTTGTGGTTGCGTGGTTACTGGAAAGGTACTGACACATTAACCACTATTACCTACTCTATGGAGGCCATGGAAGCTGTTTTAAGTCAGTTACAGAGTCTGGCTCACATGGTTCAGAATCTGTTTGAATGTGTGCAGCTGCAGGAACAGCACCTCTCTTTGATTTCAGGTCAATCTGTGTATGACCCTAAGGCTAAGCTTCCTGATCTCTTCGCTGGAGACAGAAGAATTTTTTTCCCTTCAGGGAGAGTTGCAAGCTGTATTTCCACCTTATGCCCCAGTCTTCTGGTAATGATGCCCAGAGGGTAGGCATCATCATGTCACTCCTGCGTGGAAGCCCTCAGGAATGGGCATTTTCTTTAGCCCCTGATACCCCAGAGATTGGTCACATGATGTTGAGAAATATGTTGTGTGAGACACTGAAGGGGTTAACTGTGGATGGGCGGTATGTTTCCCCTAGGTTTTGCTATTATGCAAGGCCTTAGTGCTGAGGTTTGTGTCCAGCACCTTGGACACAGGTGGGGGGAACAGCCCAATCAGCCTAATTGGTCTCTCTGGAAGGAGGCTGGAGAGCACACAGCCCTGACCTCTGTGCCTGGAGCAGCAAAAGTGTTTTTGTTAGTGGTGAGTCAGAGAACCATTGTTTAGTTAGCACCCTGACAGGTAGAATATTATTTTGTTTTGATGCCTGAATGTTAAGGCTGTTTTATTTTGTTCCTGCTGAAATAAACACAGACTAGACCTGTTTTGGACTGTACTTTGGTGTCGTGAACTGCATCACAGCACCCCGCTACCACGGTCTCTACTGGGCCAAATCTCCCACATATGGTGGAGGATGCGGGCAGTTCAAAAGACACACACCTGAAAGGCTCGCTACATCCTGCAACAGTGCATGGCCTGGGTGAAAGCAGCAGGCCATGCTCCAGCAGCAGGAGGAGAGGTCCCGCCAGCAGCAGGAGGAGAGGTCCCGCCAGCAGCAAGCCATGTTTCAGCAACAGGAGGAGAGGTTCCGCCAGCAGCAGGAAGAGTCCCGGGCTGATCGGCAGCTGCAGCAAGCCATGCTCCAGCAACAGCGGGAAGAGTCCCGAGCCATGTTCCAGCTGATGATGGAAAAGTTTTCTGGCGTTATGGCAGCACCGCAAGCGACGACTACTAAGAGGTCTCATACTGGTTTGCAAGGGTACCTGGTTGTCCAGCATTCCGCACGGGCTGCAGTACAAAAGGCTTTACAAAAGATGACGATGACCGACGACGTGGAGGCATATCTCACTGTGTTCGAGCGAGTAGCTGAGTGAGAGGAGTTACCAGCTGAGCAGTGGGCAGATGTCCTGGCACCGTTCCTGACAGGCGAGTCGCAGAAGGCTTACTACGACCTGAGTGAAGCGGAGGCCCATGAGTACCCCCAGCTAAAGGCGGAGATTCTGGCTCGTCTTGGGGTCACCGTTCAAGTTCGCTCCAGCCGGGTCCCCCAGTGGGCTTACTCAGAAAAACTACCCCCACGCTCCCAAATGCATGACCTGATCCATCTTGTCCGGAAGTGGTTACAACCAGAGGACTGCACCCCAGCACAGATTGTAGAGAGAGTGGTTCTCGACAAGTTCACCCGTTCTCTGCCCTCTCGGCTCCAGCGGTGGGTTGGACAGGCTGGACCCACAAAAGCTGAGGAGCTTGTGTCCCTAGTAGAGAGGTATCGGGCTACGGAGGACCTTCTACTTACCTCTCCCACACGAAGCAGTGCCAGTGACAGGGTCACTGGTAAGACTGCTGCTGCGGAAAAGGGGAGACATGTCAGGTTGGGAGGGGGTTCATTGGGGGGCGTGGATACCCAGAAACCCAGTGAGGCTCGTGACAGAGGTCATGGCCGTATCCAGTGCTGGCGGTGCCATGAAATGGGCCATATTGCTGCCAACTGTCCACTGTCAGTGGAGCCAATGGACTGCAACCAGACCCGGCGAGTGTCACTGTTTGCCCGGCCGGTTCTGGCGGCCGAGTCAGTCACGGATGCAGAACCCCAAGTGTGCGTGGTCACAATCGGTGGTCACACAGTGGAAGCCTTGCTAGACTCAGGGAGTCTGGTCACCCTGGTGCGGGGAACTTTGGTTGATCCTGGACTATACAGTGGGCAGAGAGTGGGAGTGTTGTGTATACATGGGGACACTCGCGAATATCCCACTGCTGTCATCAATCTACATACCCCTTGTGGTACTATTGCCCATGAAGTGGGGGTGGTGGGGACCCTGTTTCATGAGGCTATTATCGGCAGAGACTTACCGGTGTTTTGGGACCTCTGGAGACGAAGACCCACCTCAGGTGCTGTTGCAGATAATGGACATCAGGTATGTCCGGCCTTGGCCCCTGAACCCTAGGAGTGACCCCATGTGATGAATTCTCTCCCCTAGAGGTCCTAGCTGGTGAGGTTGAGGGCCACGAGGAGGTGGCCGACATGCCGGACCTTGAGATTTCCCGTGAAAATTTTGGGGCTGCACAGCTACAGGACCCTACCTTGTTTAAAGCACGGGAGAATGTTAAGGTGATAAATGGGGTACTCCAAATACCAGGGGCTGACAAAATATACCCCCGAATGGTGATTGTTGGGGAACTGTTGTACAGGGTCAACCAGATACGGGGTGAGGAGGTTGAGCAACTTGTAGTACCCCAATCTCACCGTAGGCTAGTGCTAGAGTTGGCACACAAACATGTGCTGGGAGGGCACTTAGGTGCTGAGAAGACCCGAGAGAGAATCCTGCAGTGATTTTTCTGGCCCGCGGTGTGGGAGGAGGTAAACCGGTATTGTAGCTCCTGCCCTGAGTGTCAACTTACTGCCCCGGTCTCCCACTTCAGGAGTCCTTTGGTCCCGCTACCAATCATAGAGGTGCCATTTGAAAGGATTGCAATGGATCTGGTTGGCCCCATAGTCAAATCCTCAAGGGGGCACCAATACATCCTAGTTATCCTGGACTACACTACGCGGTATCCCGAGGCGATTCCATTAAGGAACACCTCCTCCAAAAATATTGCTAGGGAGCTGTTCCAGGTGTTCTCACGCACAGGCCTCCCCAAGGAAATCTTGACTGACCAGGGTACCCCATTCATGTCTAGGGTAATGAAGGAGATGTGTAAGTTACTGCAGGTTAAACAGCTCCGCACCTCTGTGTATCATCCTCAGACAGATGGCCTGGTCGAGAGGTTTAATAAGACCTTGAAGGGGATGCTAAAGAGGGTGGTCAGCAAAGATGGGAAGGACTGGGATTGTTTGTTGCCCTATTTGATGTTTGCCATACGTTAAGTTCCCCAGTCCTCCACGAGTTTCTCACCCTTTGAGCTGTTATATGGTCGTTCCCCGCGTGGGCTTTTAAATGTAGCCAAGGAGACCTGGGAACAGGAGAGGACTCCCCACCGTAGTGTGATAGAACACGTCTCCCTTATGCAGGACCGCATAGCGGCGGTAATGCCCCTTGTAAAGGAGCACATGACAAGGGCACAAGAGGCCCAGTCTAGGGTCTACAATAGGTCAGCCAGACTCAGGACCTTTAACTCAGGCGACAGAGTGCTAGTTCCGGTGCCCACCGTTGAGAGCAAGTTCTTGGCAAAATGGCAAGGACCATATGAGGTCATGGAGAAAGTGGGGGAGGTAACCTACAAGGTATCTCAGCCGGGGGGGGAGGAAACCCAAACAGATATACCACGTGAATCTCCTAAAGCCATGGAGGAAAAGAGAGTCCCTGATGGCCGTGGGAGTAGAAAAAGTGTCTGTCCCCAAGAAGGGGACACCGGAGGTAGGTGTACCCGATGCCAAGGTGCCTGAAGTACGGATCTCGGAGTCCCACTCCAGGGCCCAGATTCAGGAAGCAAAGGAGTTTGTGCTCCGAAATGTGGATGTGATCTCTAAGTTACTGGGACGTACTTCAGTCATCAAGCATGACATCATAACCGAACCCCACATCCGGGTACACCAAAAACCCTACCGGGTCCCCGAAGCGCGCCGGCTTGCCATATCCGAAGAAGTCAGGCAGATGTTAGACCTGGGGGTTATCGAGGAGTCTAAAAGTGACTGGTCGAGTCCTATTGTGTTGATTTCCAAACCTGATGGTTCCCTACGGTTCTGCAATGATTTTAGGAAGTTGAACGAGGTGTCCAAATTTGATTCTTATCCCATGCCCAGGGTTGACGAGTTGATAGAACGACTTGGACAGGCTAGGTTCTTCTCCACCCTTGACCTGACGAAAGGGTATTGGCAGGTACCCCTTACTGACAAGACCGCTTTTGTTACTCCTGATGGGCTTTTTCAGTACGTGGTACTCCCCTTTGGGCTACATGGGGCTCCCGCCACATTCCAGAGGTTAATGGATCTCGTGCTAAAACCTCACCGGAGATATGCCTCGGCCTACCTGGATGACATCATAGTTTATAGTACCGATTGGGAGAGTCACCTGGCCAAGGTGCAAGCAGTGGTAGACTCCCTGAGGGCAGCAGGGTTGACAGTGAACCCCCAAAAATGTGCACTGGGTCTGGAAGAGGCCCGTTACCTGGGGTACCGTATTGGGCGAGGTGTCATCAAACCCCAAGTAAATAAAGTAGAGGCAATAAGCAGTGGCCACGACCTATGAGCAAGAAGCAAGTGAGGGCTTTCCTAGGCATAGTGGGCTATTATCGCCGATTTATCCCCGATTTTGCTACCATAGCGGCACCCCTGACTTACCTGACCATGGGTAGCAGGGCGGTGATGGTAAAGTGGAGTGAAGAGGCTGAGGGGGCGTTTCAGCGACTTAAGACGGTTTTGTGCGAGGGACCGGTACTGATCACCCCTAACTTCACCAAGACCTTTATTGTGCAGACTGACACTTCTGACGTGGGCTTAGGGGCTGTCCTGTCCCAAGTAGTGGAGGGTGAGGAACATCCTGTGACATTCCTGAGCCGCAAGCTCACACCTCCTGAAAAGAACTATAGCATAGTTGAGTGGGAGTGCTTGGCGATAAAATGGGCTCTGGAATCCCTGAGGTATTACTTGGTAGGGCGACAGTTTACACTAGTGACCGATCACTCTCCCCTCACCTGGATGAGTCAGGCCAAAGAGAGGAACGCCAGGGTCACAAGGTGGTTCCTAATGTTGCAGAATTTCAAATTCACAGTGGAACATCAAGCAGGAAAGCTGCATGGGAATGCCGATGCCCTGTCTCGTACCCACTGTCTGATGGCCAAAAGTGTTCGCCCCCACAGGGTCAAACAGAGGGGGAGGGTATGTGAGACACTGAAGGGGTTAACTGTGGATGGGCGGTATGTTTCCCCTAGGTTTTGCTATTATGCAAGGCCTTAGTGCTGAGGTTTGTGTCCAGCACCTTGGACACAGGTGGGGGGAACAGCCCAATCAGCCTAATAAAACCGCTCAGCAGAGCTGGAAGTGTGGTCTCTCTGGAAGGAGGCTGGAGAGCACACAGCCCTGACCTCTGTGCCTGGAGCAGCAAAAGTGTTTTTGTTAGTGGTGAGTCAGAGAACCATTGTTTAGTTAGCACCCTGACGGGTAGGATATTATTTTGTTTTGATGCCTGAATGTTAAGGCTGTTTTATTTTGTTCCTGCTGAAATAAACACAGGCTAGACCTGTTTTGGACTGTACTTTGGTGTCACTGTCGTCAACTGCATCACAGCAACCCGCTACCACGGTCTCTACTGGGCCAAATCTCCCACAGTTGCTACATGTAGTAATTGTACTAAGACCAAGGTTTCCAGAGAATGCCCAGTGGAATCCCCTGCTCCTAGATCCGTTCAGTCTAAGCCATGGACACATGTATCTATGAGTTTGGTCAAGAATTTGCCTCCTTCTCAGGGAATGACAGTAATTTGGGTGGTTGTGGACCTCATATCTAAAATGTGTCATTTCTTTCCGCTAGAGAAATTGCCTAATGCCAAGGAATTTGCCACTCTGTTCATTGACAATGTTCTTAAACTGCATGCGCTACCTGAGTCTGTAAAAAGTTGGGAATACAACTGTCTGGAACACTGTCCTGACATCCTGAGACTGCTGGACAATGTGCCTGACTGCCAGGAAGATTAGGGTACACAGCTAGCTATTGATGAGTTTGTGTACAATCACCAAGACTTCCCATCTACTGCCAAGTCCCCATTTCTCTACAGCTATGGTTTTGTTCCATGTTTTTTTGTGTGTCTATTGATCTGTCCAGTAATCCGCAGGCAGATGCCGTTGTGTCCAGCCTGTGTTCTGTTTGGGCACAAAACATCTGAAAGAGAAATTGTTTAACTTTGTGTATTGCAGACCTCAAAGAATGAATTTTAACCAAATATAGTGCCCCAAGGATAAATAATATAAAATAATTTGTAGGTGGCCTAGAACAAGATTACCCATTAACAAATTATTTTCATCTATTGCTTCAAAGAATTCATGTAGTTATTTTTTCACATGCCGTAGTACAAAATATCCATAATTAACAGCAAAGGCCAATAAATAAAAGAATCAGTAAAGTATAAGAGAAATAAAAAAATAAGACACAAAGGGGAATACGAAGGATGGTGAGAGTAGCAGCAGCCCTGTGAAACTATTAATATTATAATGTCGTAACTGTTGTGCACCATCTGTGTGAGATTGCACAGCCAGTCCTCTCTACTCTTATTAGGACTAATTGCAGATTTCTGGTTTGATATTACAGCAGAGAGGAGTGACTTAAGTGACAAAGCAGTTGGAGGAGACTCGGGTGGCAAGTGCAGCTACAATCCAGGAATATAAATACATTTACTGCCACTAACAACACAGACAAAGGTATTGCAATTGTATGGATAAGCTGACACTGAGCAGCTTTAGCTTGTGTATGTGATCAGGGTAGATAAGGACCAAGGTCACCAGAGAGGTATTCATAGGAATAGGGTAACAGAATCATCTAGAACAAGGACAGAAAAAAGTGCAGCTTTGTATGATCAGTGCAGCTTTGTATGATCAAAACTGGTAGACTCACTTTATAAAACTGTACAGACTAAAAAGCAAAAATAAATCTAAACTTCCGCTCTCATCTGCAAAGATTTTTATTTAGGTCACGTCAACTTTTTTTTCAAAAGGTTATCTTATGAAAACTCATTTCTAGATAGACTCTGGCATAGGGATCAGTTGAACAGAATGATAAACTATTACCCCAGAAAAAGTCTACTTCTTGCCATATGGACACTGCAGGAAAAATGTAGAATTAAATGTTCATTGACATGAACATGAACTCTGTAATAAGTTGGTGGGGTCAGAACTTCTCACTGACAACCTTTAAGTTGTAGAGTGATCTATTAATGCAGCAGAAAAGATGTCCTTGGGTTTTTTAATTACTCAGTAAACTTTTACAATCTGTAAAATATTCATATAAGTAATTTTAAGTAATAGCAATTAAAGGTTACAATACATATAAATCTTTTGTTGTGTGCCTTCAAATCCTGGGTAGTATGTCTATGATGCTTTAATTAAGCCATATGTTAAGAAATTAACATTCTTTTTTTATTAATGAGGCCTTTCACATCCAACAGAGATGAGCTGTTTAATTAAGTTTTTCATTTCAAAGTACAAGGTGTTAAATCTTCACCAATAGATACTAATATTATAATTAAAATATATTTAACTTTTTTACATTTTAGAAAATGCAAGACAGAGGCACACATTTATTAAAGATAAGAAGAATGGGGCTACTCAACGGATATCGTTCCACGCAATGGTGGTCCAAAAAATGTGCTCATGGGTAGTTGAGGTATCGGCAATGTATCAAAATAGCAGTAAAGTGTCCAGAGCACCAGTTTAAGGAACATCCAATTAGAGTGCAAGAACTGTAATACATAATTGCATAATGCACACATAAAAAATGTAAAAAAAAAAAGGGAATAAACACAAAAAAAAAATCACATAATAATAGGATATTCAAAGTTGTAGTAACACATACCAAAATATACTACTTGCAGAAATCTGTATACTTGTTTCATAAAGGTGTGGTACAAAAATATGTGTAAAAGAAGTAAAAAAAAGAAGCGTTTCGGAGGTTCTCCCTCCATTCTCAATAGCTAATAATCAATGACTACTTTGTCTATTTAATATTATTCTTTGGAGAGAAGAAAAAAATGGATATTCAGCAATACAGAAAACCTGTGCTGGATTGCTTCATTCTCATCTTCTTTGGTATACTTATTGTCTTATGACATATCTTTGCATTTCTTTATCTATATACAGTAATACTCATATTTAAATATCCCAAATATAGATTGCACAGATGTGTGGAGTATATTAAAAATAGAAAAATGAAGGATAAACACAGAATAATAAATTAAAAGAATAAGCACATTTAAAAAAATTTAGAACACAGAATAAAATAATTTTTTTAAAACACAAAATAGAAAAAAAATTCTTAAATGGATAGTTCCAGATATAGGACATGGACAAAAAAATTAATCACATACATGTGAAGATATTGAAATATTGTAGCATATGTGAAAAAAATCTGTAAAAGTAATTGAATATAGTTTTTAATATTTTATATTATTTTATTTGTATTGTTGATGGAAAGAGTTGAACGGAGTAGGGGTCTATGTGGATACAGCCTGACGCAAACCCACAGTCAGTTCAACTCAGTCAGCAACTTACATTACCTGAGAAACCAAATGTTGCATAAAACCTAAATCACAATTCGTCAAAAAGGACCCCATTTCATTAAACCACAATTCACAAAAAGCAGAATTTATGATAAATCAAAAACCTCCATCTCTGCATTCAGACCTTTTGGAATAATTTTCTGAAATTCAAAAATTTTTTTGGACTCTGTTCTGGACATTTTAGCGACATATTCCCCCCACCAGTCTTTGGGTACCATATGTAATGGACAAAATTTAAGTTTTTGGGTCTCTAATATGATATTTTCGGTAAAGCAGAGATAGAGAATGATTAGTAAACCCCGCTTTGATGTTCCTAATATGCTCCTTTACTCTCTCTTTTAGTGGTCTATATGTTCGCCATATTTACTGCAACTGACATGGACACTCTATAAGATATATAGTGCCCTTTGTATTTAAGGTAAAAAATTATTTTATAGCTACTTCAAAATTAATAGTTGTGTATTTTACCCGAGTTCTCTTCTTTGTGAATATTGTGGTTTTACAACCTAAACAGGTGCCACAGCGATAAAAGCCCTTAAATGTAAGCCACAACATATCATTTGCTACTTTATTTGTTTTTCCTTATTGTAGTAGGTGCTACATTGTTATTTAGGTTTTGTGATTTTGTATATACGATAGGAGGTCTGTCTGGCAGTATGTTACCTAAAGTCTTATCCTTTTTTAAGAGGTACCAATGTTTTTTTAGTACCTTTTCAATATTGCTATAGTTGGAATTGGATGGCAATATGATGTTTGTTTCCATTTTTGTTGTGGATGCTGTTTTTTTGTCTTCAAAAAAGCTGTTTCTGTCCAGGGATTTGACTTTTTCATAGGCTTTATCTAACAGCCACCGTCTTTCTGAGTGGATTTTGTTACTGCTATTTATGCTTCAATAAAGAAACAAAAATTTTTTAGACCGTGGACCTTGGCTGGACCGTCAATTGTTTTCTATGCTTTATCTAACAACTCTTCTGGATAAATTTTTTATCCTAAAATCCTGTTTTAGTTGTATTGCCTCCTTTTCCAAGGTTTCATCATACGTGCAGTTCCTCTTAATCCGGCAGAACTGTCCATATGGTACAGTTAAGAACCATCAAATACTTTGTAAGATGTAGCTATTCTTAGCTGTAGGTTTTCTATAGGTGGAACAGGACAATTTATGCTTTTCGATCGAAATAAGAAGATCTAAAAATTCTATTCTTTCTGTGTCAATTTGCAGGGTAAATTTTAGATTATAGTTATTAGTGTTAAGGGAGTTGATAAACTGATCGCCAGATTAGTATGACATCATCAATATACCGCCTCCAGAGCACCAGATCCGCACCGAGTTTGGGATGGATGGTCTGGAATTCTGAATGCGCCAAAAACAAGTTGGCGTAAGAAGCTTCTTTTATCAAAAAAGGGATAGATTTTATTTTAAACCAAAATTATTTTATGTTTGAGAGCCTGTTTTACTGTCAGATTACAGGTACCACCATGGGCACCAGATTTGCACAGAGTTACGCCAACTTGTTTTTGCAGAGTCAGAGCGTGTTACACAAATAGAGCAAAGCAGATTGGCAGAGGCCCAAATGCCATCTGCTTTAACAAGTATCACCAAATATTTGAACAATACAAATTACGTACATGACAAAGACTTTATAATAAAGTATCAATTTTATTAAGGCATAGTAAAATCATGAAGTGTGAAAACAATGTGGTATGTGGACCACACAGCGGAGTTTAAAAACTATGTGTGTCCCTGAGTAACGCAGTTAAAGACTTGGGGTAGGTTATACAATCAATTTACAAATGGTACATACATTAAAAATACCTTGAAAAAGACAGTAGAAGCAGTCAAGTAGTAGTGGATCAAGGTGATAGATACAACATATATACGGCCCACATAATACAAAAAAGAAAATAGATAGTAAATACCACACCAAGAGGATGGGAGTACACATAAGAGACCCCAACAGGTGTTTCGCTGTTTTTGATAAGATTTTTTTTTTTTTTAATTTTACCAATTGGCTGCAATGAAACAAAGAAAAAAATTTTAAGGCGTCTTAATACTTTCTGTACTCACTGTACATTCAAATACAAATTTATAAGTGCATCAAAATGTACAATTGTTTTTACCAAAAACTACATGATAAGAAAAAAGGAACGCTCATCTTATACCGAAGTGCTCCCAGCTAAAACCTCCCTCATTAATCAAACCCCACCGGAACATGTTGAACATTGGAAATACCATTTACATGCAAGAGATGAGGAAAAACTTTTTTACACCAAAATAGACTAAATTGATGAAAATAGATCTATTATCAGCTCCCTAGGGAGATACTATATCATCATGTACTTAGACTGTCTCACTTGAACCCATTATCATTTAATGTAAACAAGACCAGAGCCCTGCTTGGTTATAAAACAATAAAGTCTGCTCTTTATAGGTTATTTTCAGTCTGCAAGGAAAAAGAAGAGCAACTTGAAATCCAGCCAAACTATGTATGACCTGGGTATTAATCTTACACTCATCACATAATGAGCTCTTTCAACATAAAAAACAATCACAGTTCAGATCTTAAGACAAAACCTTTTGTAACCCATTTGAGATAAATTGTGTACAAATGTAATCTTCCGCTGCCAAGGGAAAGCTGGCCAATTTCAATTGCTTTGCCCAGCACAGTCTTCAATATCAGCAACTGTAGCCCCCAAGTCACATTTATTTTTCTGTACATTTTCAACCCCCACTGCCATACTGTCAAGCTTGTCCCATAACTACACTGATGAAACTTCTACTGCCTACAAACAGTGGATATAATTATTCTAACTCAATTTGACCTACCTATAATCTTAACCCCTTAAGGACGCAGCCAGTTTATAGTTTAAGGCTCAGGCCCATTTTTTGGATTCTGGCATGCATTTTTTTTTATGGTTATAACTTTTGAACACTGTTACTTATTAAAACGATTCTTAGATAGTTATTTCCTCACATGCCGTACTTCATTTTAGTGATAAATATTGGCTGATAAGTTTTGCGTTTATTTACAAAAAAAAGAAAAAAATGATGAATTTTCAAAATTTGAAATCATTGCATTTTAAGGCAGATAGATTTACCACCTTTTACAATTTGCTGAATACCATACCTCAAAATGGAGATACATTTGGAATGGTAAAATTTTGTCGGTTATACTTTCATTTAGCCCTAAAATTTACACATTTGCAAAAGATAAAAAGAAAAACCAAACATACAATTTATTATGCAATTTCTCCTGAGTACAGAGACCCTCCACATGTGGCTGTTACATGCTTTATGGGTGCACAGCGAGGGGCAGAAGGGAAGGAGCAGCCTGCAGCTGCTAGGATTTGCTGGCTATAAAATTTTAACTTTTCCGTTATTGGGGTTATGTGATGTCATTTTTTTTGTCTGATGAACATTAGGAACATTTTTTTGAGGGTAGGAGTAGAAAAGGATCAATTCTGTAGTGGATTTTTTACTGTTTTTGTGTGTGTGTTCATCAGCCTAATAATCATGTTATCTTTATTCTATGGGTCGATACAATTATTGGGATACCACACATGAATATTTTTTCTTATGTTTAACTAAATTTTCCAAATAAAACCCTAATCATAATTTTTAATTTTCTGATTTTTAACAGTTATTTTTAACAGCGTTCATTCTACGGGTTGTTACGGATGAGGGGATACTATATCTGGGGTTTGTGTTATGATTTAGACTTTTTTGTGTTATATGTGTCTCTTTTTATGTTATGGGGATTATGGGCATTTTCATTGATTTATTGCTTTATTTTTTATTGAATAACATTTTTTTTTTTTTACTTTTTTACTCTCTCCACCATGGAACAAGAACAAGATAATATCCTGCAATACTGATGTAGTGCAGGGTATTAGCTGTGTCAGCCTATGCACTTGCATAGGCTGACACTGTGCCTTTAACATGACTTCACTTTCAGGCACTGCCTGCAGGCAGACCTGGGATCCTGATCGGACCTCAGGGCTGCCATAGCAACAGCTATGGAGACAGCACGGGGGAAGGGGGGGGATCATGGGGGAAAGTCCCCCCAAAGGCAGGTTAAATGCCAGGGACGCGCTGACCGTGGCATTTACCGGGTTAACCACTGTGATTGGCATTACCGGCAAGAGTATTGAACAGAACCCTCTCTTGAACTTCTGATGAAACTCGAACTGCAGTTAAAGGCACAGGCATCTGAATATTTATTTATGAATTGCAGCTATCATATAACGGTCAATGGTAAAAGCAGAAGGATATGCAACAGTAACATTTATCTGGCACAGGAATCAAAATATTACAATGATAGATGTAGGAAGAACATGTGGTGGGAGATTATCTTGTGCTGCTTCACCCAGTGCATATTCGGAAAACAGGCTACTGCACACGAAGGGAGAAGGGGAACACGCGTTCTCTTCCACTTGCTTCACATGACCCCTCCCCAATATTTTCATAAAATCTAAATATAAACATATTTGTCTATTTTCATGTAAATAATTGGAACCAAAGTATGGTAATACTTTCTTAATAATGAACTGACTTCATTTTCTATTTTTAGAGTTCCCTTTATTAAGAAGGTATTGCATTTGAATATAACTTCTCTAAAATACCGTATTTATGTTTTGTGTAGTTCTTCCATAATTATTAATTTTTACCAAAGTATAAGAAATACATATGTTTAAAAAGTGCAGAAGTGAAGAAAAAAAACTGTTTGTTGTTATACAAAAATTAGTATTTTAAAGAATGTAGATCACCATGGAAGTGCAAGAGATTGAACACACATCTCCAGAAGACAACTATTTCTTTTATAAATTTCTGAAAAGATTTGCCTTAGCTCTAAAATGTGCAAATCCATAACAGATAGAGATGTAAACAGCATGGGATATGTTTTAGCTAGATTTAGACTGTGGTGTGACTTTTTTGTATAAACTATACTTATATAAACACTGTGGGTCAATAAGTTTTTCCTATTTCCTATATCCACCTAATAATAAAGCCACAGGCAAGTTCTCCACTTACCTCACTTGTTCATTCTGAAGTCTAACAATTCTATTGTTGCTACTGCCTAAGGAGGAGAAAAGTTCCTCCTGTTTATTATAACGCCAAATACTCGATCATATTAACTAATGTTATGATGTTTTTTTATTTTTCTCTCATCATTGCATAGCTAGAGCCATTACTTTTTATTTTTTAGTTAGTGTATTTATTTAAGGACAAGTTGTTGTTTTTTTTTAATTTAGGATAGGAAAGTTGATAGGGACTATCTGTGAGGGCCATTTTGTGCATTTCAAAAGAGCAAATTTGATGCATTTGTGATCCAGCTAGCCACATCAATTAAGTCATTATAACAAAAGTTCATAGCGAAATTATAATTTAGTGAGTTTCATGTCAACAGTACAATTGTCACAAATCCATAATTGATTTCAGCCGGAGGCATCACAAATGCATCACAGCCCCGTTATGGTCAAACCATTTATTTGCACCCTCAAACTGCTTACACACAAGGGAGTATCATGCGTCCAACTTGCATCGAATTTGCAGTGTGTGCTAGCTTGGACATCCAGTCCGATCATTGAGCAACCCGGAACTGAATTGACATGCTGAGTTTACTTCCGATTGCTCAACATTCAGGACAAATATTCCAGCACACACTTTGAGTTTGATGCAAGTTGGATGCATCAAACTTGCTCGTGTGTAAGCAGCCTTAGGAACTTCACTTCAATAAAATAATTTACTTAAAAAGGGATGAAGTTTACATCGAGAGCAATTCCCCCTTTCCCCCTACAAACCTGAGAAATGCTTAATGATTGTTTACAAATCTTTTTACTAACTGAATAGCAAAGTAGCAAGAACTTATGTCGTGCAAAACTCTATTTTTTCAAATTTGCATGGAGCTTGGCAAATTTTCATTCTCCCGTCTTAGCATTGATCTCTTTTAGGTAGAAATACCATTGCTTACAGTAATTGGCTTTTTTAAAATGAAATTAACCTGAAGGTGTGTATGTTTTTTTAATTATCTTTCCTGCATTATCAGAAGAATTTTTTACATACAATGAGTTGAATTTTATTTGCAGCTTTTAAGACACCTCATCTTGCCCTTTTAGCTCTACAGTTGTTGGTACCCATTCCATATCTACAAGTAAAATACACTTCCAAAACTATAATCCTTCAAAAACTTCAAAGAATACTTTGATCAAGTAGAAAATGATCAAAGTTTAGCTTTGTACAAGAAAAAAAATTCTTTATTCAAGTGGAATCTATTATATTATACAGTATGTCTGTTTTCCTTTGGGTTTTCTACATTCATTGATGTACTAATATGAAGAAGTCCGATAACACCCTGCTTCTAACTCCCGCTGATATGACAATATTGTGAAAAAAGGTGATGTCTCTATGATAGTGTATGAAAAATGCTTTTGTAGAATATGTTAGAGCTACCTTCAAATGAAAGAATTTCCAATATTTTCTACAATAATTTAACATTATGAACCTCTGTCTGAACCAATATAATAGTTGCCGTCAAACAAAAACTGAGATAGAGTATATAGAAATGTGAAAACATTTATTTGATGAATTCAAGAAAAAGTGTTGGTATGGAAACAAAATATAATTGATTGTTAAGGTCTTAGTGAACAGACCTTAAGGAGCTTCATGAGCAGACACTTTTTTTCACATTTTTGCAGACATGAGGGAGTCGGGACATTTGTGTTTGTATTTTCTTGTTTTTTTTATTATTGGAATTGTTTGCTTTATCTTAGAGGTACATCAGGCAGCTGCTATAAGGTTTTTGTTCAAATGTTGCACAAAAGTTGCACAATAGTCTCAAACTCTTCTTCAATTTTGTCTAAAGTTTTTCCCACGACTGATCAGGACTGGAATTTATTTGCAACTTTTTAACCTTGAATTTCAGACAAAACACTGAAATATTCTTGTGCAGCTAGTTTTGCAAGGTGAGTGGAAAAATCACAAATCTGGGCGTAAATATATCAAATGTGCACAAAAAAGTTACAAAAGTAAAAGACAAAAACGGAGAAAAATAAGATAAATCAGGAGATAAATGGTGTTAAAAACCACTGTAATTTTTTCATTTGGTGGACTGTTATGTGAATGTTATATTCCTGTATTGTTCCTGCTTCAGATGAATAAAGCTGCACAACGATTTTACCAGATCTAGTGAGTGCCGATCTATCTCTTTCTTATCTACCATAAAATAATGAACACAACAGTTGCACATGCACATGACAGCAAACTGCATACACATGAATATAAGAAGTGTCTGCTGCACTATGCCCATTGCGCCACAAATTTATGCACCTAAAGGGGCGTTAGGTCCAGAGTCGTACCGTACGCCAAATTGATTACTGAGACTCAACAGAATTGTGTTGCAAGTTCTATGTTAAAGGTGCACCAAAAAATGTTGGTGCACACTTCCCAAAGCTTTGCAGGTGGCACCAGATTCATGAAGATCGTATACCACATTTATGCACCCTGGACACTCTATCTGTCAGCACCATATAGATGAATAGAACAGCCAGCAAATGTGCGACTGACTCTTCTGCTCATCTTGGATAAAACCTTGGTTCAACAGACCTTTATTTTCTTGATTGTGTTGGTTCCATCACTTAGAACCCCACTGATCAGCAACTTATTGTCACTGGAAAACCCCTTCAAGTCATAAAAGTGAAGATGTTGAATTGGTTTTATCCTGATTATTATTATTGTCTTCCACTGTAGCTGACCATGTGACCAATTAACAGCACTACTGCATCAATTCAACACATCACACTCATTCAGCGATATGTTGTGCATTAACCTCTTAACCCCATAGTATTATGACATTGTGCTGTTATGAAGAGAGCTCAAGGGATGAGCCTTCTCACATGAACGTGGAGTCTTCTGCATAGATTCATGAAGAACATGCACAACAATTTATGAATCAGGTGCACACTGCATACTTCAAAGGATGCATATAGTGAAGATAATGCCACGCACAACCTCAAGCATCTTGGGGTTATCATAAGTGAACTAGACCAATAAGTGTCCTCATACAAGGTCTTAAACTTTTGTAAAGACTATTTGAAAGTGTGTTTTTGTCTTTTAAATTGCCGAAATAAAAAATATTACGTTTTTATTAAGTAGTTGATGAGTTCCCCTTCTTTGTAGGGTGTTTGACGTATGGTTCAGGGGAAGTCATCCTGACTTTAGGATACCAGTAGGGACGCAGCAAATTTGGGTTAAATAAGATGGCTGCCGAACCTAAAGTCAGAAGATACAGGTTCGGAAACCAGAGGCAACTGAAATTGTGTACACCAGGACTGATAGATACAGGTTGGAATTATATCTGTGACATCTAATAGTGAGCAGTGAACAGTGTCATTGGTAAAGCCCTTTATGTCATAAAAGTCCCCTTGAAGATGTTTAAATGCTCAGGGTGATAGCTGGAATAATGTAGAAAAGAGTTAATGGATGTAGGTTTTTCTATACATGGTGGTTTTGATCTTTTTGTTATCAATTATAACTTCTATGTCCAAAAATTCTATTTTACTATCATATATCTTAGATGTAAAGCACATATTAATTTCATTTGTGTTAAGATAGGAGTATCAGGATCAAGAGTTGTGGATCCTCTGGACCACTTCAGACGATGACACAAGCCCCTACCTGGGACCGGAGTCCGCCGCAAAATGGGTTGGACAGCGGGTTGGACTAACTGCGGCATGGTACCACCAGGTCATTCCACAGGTGTGACTTGTCTGCAGTGGCGGCCAAGGTCGAGGTACAGAAACTGCAGACAATCTCGCGGTCAGGTCCAGGCACAGTGTCAGGGCAAGCAGCAGAGATGCAACGTCAAAGTCCAATCCAGGGTCAGCAATGGGAGGTCCAAACAGATGGATACACGGCACACAGGACAGCAGCACGGAGGAACACTGGTACACAGGAACACGGAGGGACTCAGGTAGACACAGGAACACAGAGGGACTCAGGTAGACACAGGAACATGGAGGAGACACTGGAACGCAGAGACACTGGAACACAGGTAAATCGCTATAGAGCTTTCTCTCAGGCTGTGAGGTACAAAGTTCTGGCAAAGCAGGAAAGAAGGTGCTGGACTTTTAAAGGGGAAGTGATCAGCCAGCCCACCAATCAGCAGTGCGCTGGCCCTTTAAATTTAACTGGAGGTGCCGCGCGTGTGTCCTAGGAGACAGGGACGTGTGCGCACGGAGCTTGGCAAAGAATCTGCAACTGTGGAAGGGGAGTTGTGCTGGCGCCGCGCCTGAGAGCTCCGGGGAGCACGGGTGAGCCTGCGACCTGCGATATGGCGGAGGACCACCTGTGACAAGGAGACAAACTTATAGAATTCTTTATGTGTATCTGACCATACTATGAAGACATCATCCAAGTATGGATGGTATGCTTTAATATGTTTTAGAAAGATGTTTTTAGAACTATAAAAGTATGTATGACGTGTTTCCCGAATATTACCGTTTTTCCCTGAATTGGCCCGGTTTTTTTGCACACGCGACGGAAATCCGGGGGCGTGGCCGTCGGAAAACCTGACGGGTTTGGAAAAATCGTCATTAAAAAGTGTCGCTTGACATGCACTTACCTGCACCCAGCCTAGCTTCGTGAACTCCAGTGAACTCCGACAGACTTCAGCGCAGCAGCGACACCTGGTGGACATCGGGCACACTACCTTAGTGAATCGCCGGAAGACACGAATCCGCATTGGAGAACCCGCCGTTGGATAGCGAATGGACCGGGAAAGTAAATCTGCCCCATTTTATCCATTTGGGAGCAGAGATTTTCTTAGGTCGAACATGCGAGTCCTTGTGGTATAAGGACTCCATGGAAACCTGTCAAAGACAATTTTTTTTAAAAAAGGTTCATTTTAACCCCTTACTAACATGTGACGTAGTAGTAAGTCACGTACTGGATGTGGCCAGGAAGTGTTTGCTGCATATTAGATTGGTATTAGATTAGTATCCATTGAGTAGCCCCATTCTCCTTTTACCTGTACCTCACAGCTTATCATTGCAGCCTGGTACTATAGTAAAGCATTAAGAGAGCTTCACCAAAGGTCACAGTGGGCAGAGGGTCCGTCTTTAACTGGGGGTTGCCTGTAAGTTGAATGTCCTTAAGTAGGGGACCTCCTGTATGCTGCCATACCGCAATATGGCAGTAAATGGTAGGATCAAACAGACAACCTATCACCTGGGGTGGATTTGGAGGGCCTCAGAGGTTAATTTTGGGACATTTATGTTGTATTTGCCCTATAATGACATGAACTTGCGTTTTACCCATGAGTTTGCTGACAAGAGCATTCCGTTTTTTTTATGTGTGTCTTATAGGTTTAATTAATTGCATTATATTTGTCCCTTTTAGAAAGGACACTGCTGGCAACTCAGTGCAATTGGCCACCTCATGTCATCCAAGTCATGTGATATAACGTAATATTCCGTTTGGCGAATTGATTTGTCTGAGACGTAATTGTACCTTAGATTCGGACTTTCAGTGTCACCAAGATCTTCTCAATGGCAGATTGAGATGCAGGAGTTATAAAGAATCACATATTAATGTAGCGAAACAAAGGATAGGCAAGAAATCACAAGGTTCACTACTAACCAACCAAGGTCATCATTTTGTTTCTTCACCTAAGTCGGTGCAACTATTACTTTTTCAATGACTTACAGTAAACAGTTTAGTAGTATTTCCAAAATAATTAGAAAATATGCAATACTAATGCCAGACACTGGGGCAGATTTATCAAGCAGTCTGAAAGTCAGAATATTTCCAGTTGCCCATGGCAACCAATCACAGCTCAGCTTTCATTTCACCAGTGCTCATGAATATTTTAAAGGGGAGCTGTGATTGGTTGCCATGGGCAATTGGAAATATTCTGACTTTCAGACTGCTTGATAAATCTGCCCCACTGTGATTAATCCTATAGTGTCTAATGGTTTCAGATGTGCTCCTAAGAGAGCACCGACATTGAGTACACAGTTGTCTCCCTCCTTTTCATGAGAAAGGCTACAGTTCAGCCTACTTGGCTTACTTACCAGAGTTGTTTCAAGTGTGGCCACAAAAATTGTATTGTGTGGGAATGCATTGTGGTGGGGCAATCATTTCATTCATGTGCAACGAACAGGAAATACAATATCAGGTCCTACCTTAATTGCAATACCAGTAATGCGATAAATATGGTGGAATGTGAAATTTGTAACAAACAATATGTTGGCCACACTGCTGGCCAGTTGAAGGTCACGATTAGGAGACACATTTCAGATATCACCAATGAAGAGTACATTCTGGAGACAGCAAGAGTTTCAGGTGGAGAGGGATTGAGCGAGTCTTTAGGTCCCCAAGGGGTTGCGACATGAACCGCAAGTTGATTAATCGTGAAACATACTGGATGTTGATATTAGCGAGTCGCCAACCTCAGGAGCTTAGTATTAGACAGAACTTGATTCTCACATATTAGTAGATACATACATGCTCTTGTTGTTCAGGCATATAGGTGCTGTCCACACTCATGCCTAAACCTAGTCTAGGATTGATTACCTTTCTCCATTACTTTCTATACAGGTTGTTTTTGTGTGTGTTTTTTGTGCATTTTTGTTTGCTATCTTAATATATGTAATTATTTTACCAAGCAGGACAGTTTATGTCCGGGTACATGACAGATTGCATAATTGATTGGTGGAATATCCTCATGGGGTCTGTAGGGCCTAGAATTTTTGTATATGTATATATGTATTTTAAAAATTTTTTTAGAACTAGGTTGTAGTTACCCTATATAAGCAGAAATTTCTCTAGGGAATACTTGTGTTGTGTTCCTTGTTTTTCTCCGTTCTCATACATGTATTTGTATTTGTTCCTATTTGCATTCATATATATGTGTGTTTTTTAATTATTTTCCGATCATGTAATAAAGAAGAAGGAGTTTTCTCACCACGTGATCACGACGCAGGGGCTTTTAAAATGGGATGGAAGGTTCAGATTATCAGATGTCTTGGTCGTGTTACCATGGGTAAGATTGTGTACTTTTAATCCATACTAATAAAGAAGATAAAGTTTTTATTTTTCATCTGATCTACATCCATCTTTATGCACCTGTGTGCCGGGATCTCCTGTTTTTGCTTTAAAGTTTCCTCTTCCTGCTTCAGAGTGATCATCGTGCACCTGTGCAGGCTGGACTAAAACCTGGCATTTAGGATGAGCTGGACATTTTTCCTATTTTGTTCTAATTAGACAACCTAGGGTATAAGTTAAAAAAATGTTTAAAAAGTAAAAAAAAAACTACCCCCTTTCCCTAGAAGTCATATAAATATAAATAAACAGTAAAAATCATAAACAAGTTAGGCATCCCTGCATCCCAAAATGCCCGATATATCAAAATATAATAATTGTTTTTTATGGCGTTCAACCACGTAAAACAGAAAATAGTGCCCAAAATTGCACTTTTTTGACATTTTGAAAAAATATTAAAAAATTCAATAAAAAGTGATCAAAAGGCTGTACAGTCCTAACAGTAGAAGCATTGAAAACTTCATCAAAAGTCACAAAAAATGACACCACCCACAACTCTATACGCTGAAGTATTTAAAAGTAATTAGAGCCAGAAAATGGCCAAAAACCATATATTATTTTTCAGGAGGTTTTCATTTTTGTAAATGTTTGAAAGCGTTGTAAAACCTACATAAATTTGGTATCCCCATGATCACACCAACCCAAGGAATAAAGGAGTCATTTGGGGCACAAAGGGAAAGCCGTAAAATCCAAGCCCACAAGAAAATGTGTTTTCTCACCAATTTCACTGCATTTGGAATGTTTTTCTCGCTTCCCAGTACACAACATGGAATATTAAATGCTGTCACTATGAAGTCCAATTAGTTACACAAAAAACAATCCCTCACACAGCTCTCCACATTGAAAAATAAAAAAGTTATAGATTTTAGAAGGTGGGGAATGAAAAATGGAAATGCAAAAATGAAGGTACTTTGCACCTCCTGCTAGTTAGTCCAGTTTGCTGCACCTCCATATTGAATTTTCTAGCGCATGGGCTATTTTCTGTCCAGTCATGCCTCCTAGTTACTGATGACATGCCACTTTTTTCAGACGAGTCAGAAAACTGCTTAAGAATGGTCTAAAACCTTTAATAAATGTGGTAAACGGCATTTCAGGTGCAAATTACTCCAGTTTTCTGGCGTAGACAGATTGAAACTTCTCCCCCAATGACTGATGAAATTAATACTGACAGGTTTTACAGGTTACTCATTAAAAGGTGTGGCTTTTAAATTTAGGAATTTGTCTTGTTGTGTAATGGAAAATGCTAGCCACTTATCTCTTACATATAAATGCCTGATTATTCCTTAGATGAATGTAGCCATTGTACCATCATTTATTTAGCTTCACCATATAAAAGCCATTTTTGCACACCGTGCTGGGTTTACAATATTGTCTTGGTAAATTCAAAATATAGATCACTGCCATGAGAGCAAGATTTTTAATAAATGGCTATTAATAGACTATTTTTACGTCTCATTGAGCTGTTACAGTCATCAAATAAAAATTACATATTTATTGCTAAATGTACAAAATAGTCCATTCCAATAAATGACTTTCCTCCGTAAAATGACCCAAAAGACCATGAAAACCATACCAAGTCCTTTCCTACAAATTGGTCCTGAAAGACACATCAGTGTAAGTTAATGACCATTGGCCCCTATTTGAAGCAAGTAATTACCTGAGAAAACAGTGGAAGCTCGGTTTCCAATTCCACTCAGACTGACAGTGTTCAATAGCAAAATCTATTTCACATCTCATTACTAGATGAGTTACATTTACGTCTCATTTTAGGGGATTATGTTGGAGTTGTTTAACTTTACAAATGGATATTGATTTTACTTCAAACTCTAAAGCATATTTCATTGATATAAAGTTTCAAGTCATTTTGCCCATTTACACATTTCCCTTACTGTCTATACTGTTAAGATGTTGTTAATATTTTTTACTTTGTTTTAGAATTGTGGTATGTTAAAATGACTGATCTCCACAGAAACTTGAAGGGACCCTGTCACCAGCTTTTACACCACTAACCTACGAGCTACCTCAGGGCAAAACTTACCCATTTGCCTAAAAACAAAGGCTCCATATTCAAATGAGCTGATAAAAGTAACTAGTTGCATGTGTCATTTTAGAGACTGTAAGAAGAGTATCACTCCAGATACATATTTATTGGGCTCTGTAGTACCTTGGAGCATGCTTTTGGTGTAATTTTAAAGATAGCAATATGGTGGGAGATGTTTTTCTTCAAAAAATCTCACAATTGCAATAACTTTCTGACTTTTGCGTGCTCCACTACAGACATTAACATGTTATGTGTATGCTTACAGTTCATGCCAGTCGCTGCACTGGCTGCCAGTCTCCTTTCGAATACAGTTTAAAATAATAATAACCCTCATCCATAAAGCTCTGTATAATGCTGCACCCCCCTACCTCTCCTCTCTTATCTCAGTCTATCGCCCAACCCGTGCTCTTAGATCCGCCAGTGATCTTAGATTAACCTCTACCCTAGTGCGGACCTCCCACTCGCGTCTCCAAGACTTCTCTAGAGCTGCACCAATTCTATGGAATGCTCTGCCCCGGACTATCAGACTAATACCTAACCTCCAAAGTTTCAAACGTGCTCTTAAAACCCATTTATTTAGGCAAGCCTATAACACTCATTAACTGCATGAAGTTTTAACTCTTCTACTAACCCGTCCTGTGTCGTCCTCCCATCTGTTATCCAGCAACCAACAGGCACCAGACTTCTCTGCAGTCCCATTCACCCTGGACCTGGTATATAAGATGACGGCTGAGTGTTTCAAGCGACAGCAATTCCATTTATTATATTTTAATAATAACCCTCATCCATAAAGCTCTGTATAATGCTGCACCCCCCTACCTCTCCTCTCTTATCTCAGTCTATCGCCCAACCCGTGCTCTTAGATCCGCCTCTACCCTAGTGCGGACCTCCCACTCGCGTCTCCAAGACTTCTCTAGAGCTGCACCAATTCTATGGAATGCTCTGCCCTGGACTATCAGACTAATACCTAACCTCCAAAGTTTCAAACGTGCTCTTAAAACCCATTTCTTTAGGCAAGCCTATAACACTCATTAACTGCATGAAGTTTTAACTCTTCTACTAACCCGTCCTGTGTCGTCCTCCCATCTGTTATCCAGCAACCAACAGGCACCAGACTTCTCTGCAGTCCCATTCACCCTGGACCTTGTATATAAGATGACGGCTGAGTGGTTCAAGCGACAGCAATTCCATTTATTATATTTTGTTCTATTCCCTAAGAAGAATGGCTTGACCATTAAATATTCTTTTACCTCGTGTTACCCCATCATCTTCATAAACCGTAAGCTCTGGCGAGCAGGGACCTCACTCCTGTTGTTCCATACAAATGTTGTGCTCTGTTACATTACATTTGTATTTGTTTCCTATGATTTGTAAAGCGCTCACTCCTGTTGTTCCATACAAATGTTGTGCTCTGTTACATTACATTTCTATTTGTTTCCTATGATTTGTAAAGCACTACGGAATATGATGGCGCTATATAAATAAAGATTATTATTATTATTATTATTATGGAGGCAGTGAACTAGTAGTAGATTAGTAGAAACTTTCTGACTTTTGCGTGCTCCACTACAGACATTAACATGTTATGTGCCACATTTATTGAACTTCCTAAGCTACCACGATAAATCTGATTTGCAAAAGACAGTCTAAAAAGTTAAGTAAGATCCCACCTGACAAAAAATCTTCCCCATTATCTGTCAAATCAGCTTGTAATTGTGTGAGCTACAGAACCAGAGATAAAGGGGGCATCACCATAGTCCTTCTGGGCTTTGGCTTCACAGACAAATAGACACGTAGTGAAGCACTTATTTTACACTTTTATTTCTCCCCTCAAGCTTCCCGAGCTCATGATGTCATTCTCTTCTCATCAAATCATGTGCATGCATGTCATCTTTGCGCTATGTGAGCCTGAAGCCACACAATGCATACATGTGATTTCACATAAATAGGATGATATCACCGCAATGATAAATCCCCCTCTGTCTTCAACAGAACAACAATACTGATGTTAGGGACCTCTGAGATGACACTTGTCTCTAAAAGTGACTCATCTCAGACAAGAAATTACTCTATTGACTCACTTATATGTGAGTTTGGACATGATTATGTTTTATAGTTAGTGGGCAAATTTTAACATTAAAGTGGGAATCCTAAAAAAATATGTTGCATGCCCTACCTGAGAATGCTGGTAGTTTAATGGGGTGAAATGTGGTGACAGAGTCACTTTAAGTTGACCAATTATTAGAGATGAGCGAGCACTAAAATGCTCGGGTACTCGTTATTCGAGAC
>CM033641.1:67862010-67926951 GCA_019512145.1 Engystomops pustulosus | reverse complement strand
ATTATTATTATTATTATGGAGGCAGTGAACTAGTAGTAGATTAAAGGTGCTGCAGTTAAAACTATGTTAGTTGGATCTTGGGATGGAGCTGGCGCTCTGCTTCCAGGCGAGCTTTCGCAAATCCAAGCCCCTGTCTCTAGGCTACTCCCCAAACAGCACTTCTAAGAACCTTTTGTATAAGATCAAGTGTAGTAGCGTTCTTATAAGTTTGGGATATGGCGGGTGAGGGGAATGTAAACAGATGCGCAAGAAGCGCTGAAACAATATCGGTAAATGATAAAAGTTTGCCAGTATATTTTGTGGATTACACAGCAGGGTGGCGACAAATTTAACAAGTTTGATGTGGAATGCCCTGTAATAGCTCTTGGGCGGTGTGCCTTTTATCGCCTAGGCTCAGCAGTTTGAGCACCGCCTGCTGTCGCTTAGCGACGGCACTGCTGCTGTGCCTAGAGCTACCGACTGATGGCGCCATGCCCACGGATGGTAATTCGGAGGAGGAGGAGGAGGGGTGGGAGGAGGAGGAGGTATAGTAGGCCTTTGAGACCTGGACCGAGGTAGGCCCCGCAATCCTCTGCGTCGGCAGTATATGACCAGCCCCAGGGTCAGACTCGGTCCCAGCCTGCACCAAGTTAAGTGTAGTAGCGTTCTTATAAGTTTGGGATATGGCGGGTGAGGGGAATGTAAACAGATGCGCAAGAAGCGCTGAAATAATATCCGTAAATGGTAAAAGTTTGCCAGTATATTTTGTGGATAACACAGCAGGGTGGCGACAAAGTTAACAACTTTGATGTGGAATCCATGAAAACAACCCAAATTTCTGCCTGACACACCTATAATGTTTTTTTATGGCGTTCAACACGTGAAACAGAAATAGTGCACACAAAATTGCACTTTTTTGACATTTTGAAAAAATATTAAAAAATTCAATAAAAAGTGATATCAAACAGGGCTGTACAGTCCTAACAGGAAGCAGTTGAAACTCATCAAAGTACAAAAAAATGACCCACCACAACTCGTTACGATGAAGTATTTAAAAGTAATTAGAGCCAGAAAATGGCCAAAAACCATATCATTATTTTCAGGAGGTTTTCTTTTGGCAAATGTTGAGCGTTTGTAAACCCTACATAAATTTGGTATCACCCTGATCACCACCAACCAATGGAATAAAGGAGTCATTTGGGGCACAAGGGAAAGCGTAAAATCCAAGCCACAGAGAAATGTGTTTTCCACAATTTTCATGCATTGGATGTTTTCTCGGTCCAGGAACAAAATGGAATATTAATGCTGTCAACTAGGCAGTCCAATTAGTTACACAAAAAAAAACACATCCCCACACGCTATCCCATTGAAACAAATAAAAAGTTATAGATTTTAGAAGGGGGAATGAAAAATGGAAATGCAAAAATGAAGTACTTGCACTCCTGCTAGGTTAGTCCAATTTGCTGCACCCTCATATTGAATTTCTAGCGCATGGGATATTTTCTGTCCAGTCATGACTCTCTGTTCACTGATGCACATGCCCCTTTTTTCAGCACGAGTCAGACAAAACTCTTAAGATAGGTCTAAAACTTTAATAAATGTGGTACACGGCATTTCCGGTGGCAAATTACTCCAGTTTTTGGCGTAGCAGATGAAATTTCCTCCCCAATGCACTGATGACAATTAGATACTGACAGGTTTTTACGTTACTCATAAAGGGTTGTGGCTTTTAAATTTGGAATTGTCTGTTGTGTAATGAGAAATGCTAGCCCACGGTATCTCTCTATAAAGCTGATTATCCTAGATGAATGCCATTGTACATCATTATTAGCTTCACCCTAAAACAGCATTTTGCCACCACCGGCGGGTTTACAAAATTGTCTGGTAGGTAATTCACAATAGATCATGCCATGCGAGCAAGATTATTTTCAATAATGGCTATTAAGACTATTTTGTCTCATTGAGCTGTTACAGTCATCAAATAAAAAATTAAGAATTATTGCTAAATGTACAAAGATTAGTCATTCCAAAATGACTTTCCTCCGTTAAAATGCCCAAAGGACCATGAAAACCATACAAGTCCTTTCCTTACAATTGGTCGAAAGAACATCAGTGTAAGTTAATGACCATTGGCCCCTAGTTGAAGCAAGTAATTACCGATGAAAACAGTGAAGCTCGGTTCCAATTCACTCAGGACTGACAGTGAGTCACTAGCAAAATCTATTTCACATCTCAGTAACTAGAAGTTTAAATTTACGTCTCATTTTAGGGGTTGTTGGAGTTGTTTACCTTTACAAATGGATATGATTTACTTTCAAATCTAAAGATACTTTCATTGATAGTAAGTTTCAAGTCATTTGCCCTTTACACTTTCCCTTAACTGTTGATATGTTAAGATGTGTTATGAATTTTGTTACTTTGTTTTAGAAATTGTGGTATGTGTTAAAATGGATCCTGATTCCACAGAAACTTGACCAGGGGCCCCTGTCACCAGGCTTTTACTACCCAACTAGATACCTAGAGCCCTCCCCGGGCAAACAATTACACTTTGCTAACAACACACGGCTCACTATTCAAATGAGCTGATCAAAGTAACTAGTGATGTGTCATTTTAGAGACGTCAAGAAGAGTCATCCTCCAGATATAGTTATGGGCTCTGTTAGACCTTGACATGCTTTGGTTTGAATTTTAAAGAGTATGACCATATGGTGGGAGTGTTTTCTTCAAAAAATCTCACACTTGCAATAACTTTCGACCTTTCTCGTGCTCCAATACAGACATAACATGTTATGGCACATTTGATGAACTTCTAAGCTTACCACGATAATCTGATTTGGCAAAAGACAGCTAAAAAGTTAACGTAAGATCCACTGACAAAAATCTTCCCCATTCCATCTGTCAAATCAGTTAGTTGTCTGTGAGCTACAGAACCAGAGCATAAAGGAGGGCTCCATAGTCCTTGGGCTGTGGTATTCACGACAACATGAAGAGTGAAGCACTTATTTTACCTTTTATTTTCCCTCAAGTTCCCGAGTCATGATGTCATCTCTCTTTTCATAAATAAGTGCCATGCATGTCTCTTTGCGCTCTGTAGCTGAAGCCCCACAATGCATACCATGTGATTTCCATAAAGTAGCGCGGTGGGATGGGGGGGGGGGGGGGGGGGGTTATCACGCGCATAGATTAAATCCTCCGCCCTGTCTTCCAACAGAAAACAATACTGATGTTTGGGGCCTCTGGCTGACACTTGTCTTAAAAGGGACTCATCTCAGACAAGAAATTACTCTATTGACTCACTTATATGTGAGTTTGGACATGATTATGTTTATAGTTAGTGGGCAAATTTAACATTAAAGTGGGAATCCTAAAAAAATAGTTGCATGCCCTACCTGAGAACGCTGGTAGTTTAATGGGGTGAAATGTGGGTGACAGAGTCACTTTAAGTTGACCAATTATAGAGATGAAGCGAGCACTAAAATGCTCGGGTACTCGTTATTCGAGACAAACTTTTCCGATGCTGAGTGCTCGTCTCGATAACGAGCCCCATGAAGTCAATGGAGACTCGAGGCATTTTCAAGGGGACCAAGGCTCTGCACCGGGAAGCTTGCTAAACACCTGGGAACCTCAGAAAAGGATGGAAACACCCGGAAAATGGAAGGAAACAGCAGGGGCAGCATGCATGATGCCTCTGAGGCTGATAAATGCACCATTATGCCAAAATTATGGGCAACAGCATGGCCATGACAGGTGACACAATGCAGCTAGATAGCAATCTAAAACATCCAATAATTGACCCTGACACTATAGGGGACGGCATGAGCAGGGCAGCGGCAGCAGCGCAGGCTAGAGAGTGGCATGGCGACCTACCCTAAATGGACTCAGGCTTCAAACCAATGGTGGGCAAGAGGAACCAAAGGAGGTGAGCAAGAAGCGCTCAAATAATATCGGTACATGTATAAAGTTTGCCAGTATATTTGTGGATTACCACAGCGGGTGGCGACAAAGTTAACATGGAAGCCATGAAAACACCCAAAATTCGCCTGACACAGCTCTTGATAAGGGGACCATGTATGGAGATGGCAGTGAACTAGTAGTAGATTAAAGGTGCTGCAGTTTAAAACATGTTAGTGGACTTGGCATGGAGCTGGCGCTCCGCTGCCGGCGAGCTTTCGCCAATCAAGCCCCTGTCTCTAGGCTACTCCCCAAACAGCACTTCTAAGAACCTTTGTATAAGAGCAAGTGTAGTAGCGTTCTTATAAGTTTAGGATATGGCGGGTGAGGGGATGTAAACAGATGCGCAAGAAACGCGCTGAAATAATATTGGTAATGATAAAAGGTGCCAGTATATTTGTGGATTACACAGCAGTGGTGGCGACAAAGTAACAAGTTGTGTGGAAGCCATGATGAAAACAACCCAAATTCTGCCCTGACACAGCTCGTTTGATAAAGGGAACATGTATGCCTACAGTTCATGCCAGTCGCTGCACTGGCTGCCAGTCTCCTTTCGAATACAGTTTAAAATAATACCCTCATCCATAAAGCTCTGTATATGCGTGCACCCCCCTACCTCTCCTCCTTATTCAGTCTATCGCCCAACCCGTGCTCTTAGATCCGCCAGTGATCTTAGATTAACTCTACCCTAGTGGGGACCTCCACTCGCGTTCCAAGACTTCTCTAGAGCTGCACCAATTCTATGGAATGCTCTGCCCCGGACTATCAGACTAATACCTAACCTCCAAAGTTTCAAACGTGCTCTTAAAACCCATTTCTTTAGGCAAGCCTATAACACTCATTAACTCATGAAGTTTAAACTCTTCTACTAACCCGTCTGTGTCGTCCTCCCATCTGTTATCCAGCAACCAACAGGCACCAGACTTCTCTGCAGTCCATTCACCCTGGACCTTGTATATAAGATGACGGCTGAGTGGTTCAAGCGACAGCAATTCCATTTATTATATTTGTTCTATTCCCTAAGAAGAATGGCTTGACCATTAAATATCTTTTACCTGTGTTACCCCATCATCTTCATAAACCGTAAGCTCGGCGAGCAGGGACCTCACTCCTGTGTTCCATACAAATGTTGTGCTCTGTTACATACATTTCTATTGTTCCATGATTGTAAAGCACTACGGATATGATGGCGCTATATAATAAAAGATTATTATATTATTATTATTATGGAGGCGTGAACTAGTAGCGAATTAGTAGAAAACTTCTGACTTTTGCGTGCTCCCACTACAGACATTAACATGTATGTGCCACATTTATTGAACTCCTAAGCTACACGATTAAATTGATTTGCCAAAAGACAGTCTAAAAAGTTAAGTAAGATCCCACATGACAAAAAAATCTTCCCATTATCTGTCAAATCAGCTCGTAATTGTGTGAGTACAGAACCAGAGATAAAGGGGGCATCACCAATAGTCCTTCTGGGCTTTGGCTTCACAGACAAATAGACACGTAGTGAAGCACTTATTTTACACTTTTATTTCTCCCTCAAGCTTCCGAGCTCATGATGTATTCTTTCTCATCAAATCATGTGCATGCATGTCATCTTTGCGCTATGTGAGCCTGAAGCCACACAATCATACATGTGATTTCACATAAAATAGGATGATATCACCGCAATGATAAATCCCCCTCTGCTTCAACAGAACAACAATACTGATGTTGGGACCTCTGAGATGACACTTGTCTCTAAAAGTGACTCATCTCAGACAAGAAATTACTCTATTGACTCACTTATATGTGAGTTTGGACATGATTATGTTTTATAGTTAGTGGGCAAATTTTAACATTAAAGTGGGAATCCTAAAAAAATATGTTGCATGCCCTACTGAGAATGCTGGTAGTTTAATGGGGTGAAATGTGGGTGACAGAGTCACTTAAGTTGACCATTATTAGAGATGAGCGAGCACTAAAATGCTCGGGTACTCGTTATTCGAGACCAAAACTTTTCCCGATGCTTGAGTGCTCGTCTCGAATACGAGCCCCATTGAAGTCAATGGGAGACTCGAGCATTTTTCAAGGGGACCAAGGCTCTGACACAGGGAAGCTTGCTAAACACCTGGGAACCTCAGAAAAGGATGGAAACACCACGGAAATGGACAGGAAACAGCAGGGGGCAGCATGCATGGATGCCTCTGAGGTGCTTAAATGCACCATATGCCAAAATTAGGGCAAACAGCATGGCCATGACAGAGTGACACAATGAAGCTAGATAGCATTAAAACATCCAATAATTGACCCTGACACTATAGGGGGACGGCATGCAGAGGCAGCGGCAGCAGCGGCAGGTGAGAGAGTGGCCATGGCGACATACCCTAAATGGACTCAGGCTTCAAACCAATGGGGTGGCAGAGGAGGAACCAAGGAGGTGAGCAAGAAGCGCTCAAATAATATCGGTACATGATAAAAGTTTGCCAGTATATATTTGTGGATTACACAGCACGGGTGGCGACAAAGGTTAACAAGTACATGGAAGCCATGAAAAAAACCCAAAATTCTGCTGACACAGCTCGTTTGATAAGGGGACCATGTATGGAGGCAGTGAACTAGTAGTAGATTAAAGGTGCTGCAGTTAAAACTATGTTAGTTGGATCTTGGCATGGAGCTGGCGCTCCGCTGCCAGGCGAGCTTTCGCCACCAAAGCCCCTGTCTTAGGCTACTCCCCAAACAGCATTCTAAGAACCTTTTGTATAAGAGCAAGTGTAGTAGCGTTCTTATAAGTTTAGGATATGGCGGGGGGTGAGGGAATGTAAACAGAGCGCAAGAAGAAGCTGAAATAATATTGGTAAATGATAAAAGTTTGCCAGTATATTTTGTGGAATTACACAGCAGGGTGGCGACACAAAGTTAACAAGTTTTGGTGGAAGCCATGAAAACAACCAAAATTCTGCCTGACACAGCTCGTTTGATAAGGGGACCATGTATGCCTACAGTTCATGCCAGTCGCTGCACTGGCTGCCAGTCTCCTTCGAATACAGTTTAAAATAATAACCCTCATCCATAAAGCTCTGTATAATGCTGCACACCCCCTACCTCTCCTCTTATCTCAGTCTATCGCCCAACCCGTGCTCTTAGATCCGCCAGTGATCTTAGATTAACCTCTACCCTAGTGCGGACCTCCCACTCGCGTCTCCAAGACTTCTCTAGAGCTGCACCAATCTATGGAATGCTCTGCCCCGGACTATCAGACTAATACCTAACCTCCAAAGTTAAGTTCAACGTGCTCTTAAAACCCATTTCTTTAGGCAAGCCTATAACACTCATAATGCATGAAGTTTTAACTCTTCTACTAACCGTCTCCGGTGTCGTCCTCCCATCTGTTATCCAGCAACCAACAGGCACCAGACTTCTCTGCAGTCCCATTCACCCTGGACCTTGTATATAAGATGACGGCTGAGTGGTTCAAGCCGACAGCAATTCCATTTATTATATTTTGTCTATATCCCTAAGAAGAACTGTGACCATTAAAATATTCTTTTACCTCGTGTTACCCCATCATCTTCATAAACCTAAGCTCTGGCGAGCAGGGACCTCACTCTGTTGTTCCATACCAAAGCTGTTGTGCTCTGTTAAATTACATTTCTTTTGTTTCCTATGATTTGTAAAGCACTACGGAATATGATGGCGCTATATAAATAAAGATTATTATTATTATATTATTATGGAGGCAGTGAACTAGTAGTGATTAAAGCTGTGCAGTTAAAACTATGTTAGTTGGATCTTGGGATGGAGCTGGCGCGCTCTCTGCTCCAGGCGAGCTTTCGCAAATCCAAGCCCCTGTTCTAGGCTACTCCCAAACAGCACTTCAAGAACCTTTTGTATAAGATCAAGTGTAGTAGCGTTCTTATAAGTTTGGGATATGGCGGGTGAGGGGAATGAAACGATGCGCAAGAAGCGCTGATGAAACAATATCGGTAAATGATAAAAGTTTGCAGTATATTTTGTGGATACACAGCAGGGTGGCGACAAATTTAACAAGTTTGATGTGGAATGCCCTGTAATAGCTCTTGGGCGGGTGCCTTTATCGCCTAGGCTCAGCAGTTGAGCAGCCTGCGTCGCTTAGCGGACGGCACTGCTGCTGGTGCCTAGAGCTACCGAATGATGGCGCCATGACCAAGGATGGTAATTCGGAGGGGAGGGGAGGAGGGGGGGGAGGAGGAGGAGGGTATAGTAGGCCTTTGAGACCTGGACCGAGGTAGGCCCCGCAATCCTCTGCGTCGGCAGTATATGACCGCCCAGGGTCAGACCGGTCCCAGCCTGCACCAAGTTAAGTGCGTTCTTATAAGTTGGGATATGGCGGGTGAGGGGAATGTAAACAGATGCGCAAGAAGCGCTGAAATAATATCCGTAAATGGTAAAGTTTGCCAGTATTTTTGTGGATTACACAGCGGGGTGGCGACAAAGTTAACAATTTGAGTGTGGAAATCGATGAAAACAACCCCAAATTCTGCCTGACACACATGGTGTGATAGGGGACGATGGTATGGCGGAGCGATATGGACGGCTCTTTGGAGGTTAGCAATGGAGACAACGTGTGGAGGCTGCTATGGGACAATTTAATTTGGATAGTGCCTGTATGTGCAGTCCAAAAAAGTTTTCAAACCAGAGGAGCAGGTAGGTGGCCCTCCAGAAAATGAAACAGATTGAGTGGCTGTATGTGGCAGTCCACAAAAAGTTTTCAAACCAGAGGAGCGGTAGGTGGCCCTCCAGAAAAATGAAATGATTGAGTGCCTGTGTGGCAGTCCAAAAAGTTTTCAACACAGAGGAGCAGGTAGGTGGCCCTCCAGAAAATGAAACAGATTGAGTGCCTGATGTGGCAGTCCAAAAAGTTTTCAAACCGAGGAGCAGGTAGGTGGCCCTCCAGAAAAATGAAATGATTGAGTGCCTGTATGTGGCAGTCCAAAAAAGTTTTCAAACCAGAGGAGCAGGTAGGTGGCCCTCCAGAAAAATGAAATAGATGAGTGCCTGTATGTGGCAGTCCAAAAAAGTTTTCACACCAGAGGAGCAGGTGGTGGCCCTCCAGAAAATTGAATAGATTGAGTGCCTGTATGTGGCACTCCCAAATTGTTTAAAACAGAGGACCGGTAGGTGGCCCAGAAAATTAGCTAAAGTACTATAGGTAGAGCCAGTGGGCCCTGTCAAAAATAGCCAGTTTCCCTGCTTTAGTGTACAAAGAGGAGGAGAAGGAGGAAAATGAGGAGGAGGAGGAGTGGATAAATTATTCAGGTTGAGCTTCCTCACCTGGTGGAGATTGGAAATTATGAGAAATCCAGGCTTTATTCATCTTAATAAGCGTCAGCCTGTCAGCGCTGTTAGTCGACAGGCGTGTACGCTTATCGGTGATGATGCCACGCAGGCACTGAAAACCCGCTCGGACAACACGCTAGCGGCAGGGCAGGCAAGAACCTCCAAGGCGTACAGCGCCAGTTTGTGCCATATGTCCAGCTTTGAAACCCGTAGTTGTAGGGAGCTGTGTGATCATTTAGGACGATGGTATGGTCAGCTACGTACTCCCTCACCATCTTTCTGTAAAGATCAGCCCTACTCTGCCGAGACTGGGGACAGGTGACAGTGTCTGGCTGGGTGACATAAGCTGGCAAAAGCCTTGTAAAGCGTACCCTTGCCAGTGCTGGACAAGCGCCTGCTCACCTACTCTCCCTCGCTACTTGTCCCGCAGAAATACGCACTCTGCCGCTAGCGCTGTCAGAAGGGAAATAGTGTTTCAGCTTGTGCACCAGGGCCTGCTGTATTCATGCATTCTCACACTCCTTTCCTCTCCAGGGATGAGAGTGGAAAGATTTTGCTTGTACCGTGGGTCCAGGAGAGTGGAACACCCCGTAATCGGTGCTGGAATAAATTCTTTGAACGCGAGGGTCACGGGTAGGCAGCCTAGCATGAAATCTGCCATATGCGCCAGAGTACCAACGCGTAAGAATTCACTCCCCTCACTGGCTGACTGTCCTCTTCTCCTCCTCCAACTCCTCCAACTCCTCTTCTTCTGCCCATACACGCTGAACAGTGAATGACTGAACAATGGTCCCTCTTGTGTCTCGCCAACATTTCTCCTCTTCCTCCTCATCCTCCTCCACCTGCACCTCCTCGATATGCGCTGAGAAACAGACCTAAGGTGTGCTGGCTATCAACAAGGGAATCTCTTCCCCCGTCTCTTGTGACGTGCGCAAAGCTTCCGACTTCATGCTGATCAGAGAGTTTTTCAACAGGCCAAGCAGCGGAATGGTGAGGCTGATGATGGCGGGATCGCACTGAACCATCTGTGTGTGACTCCTCAAAGTTACTCAGCACCTGACAGATATCAGACATCCACGTCCACTCCTCATTGTAGACTTGAGGAAGCTGACTGAACTGACACCAGTTCTGGTGGAAGTTGACATCTGGCAGTCTACAATCGCTCTCGCTGCTGGTAAACTCTGGATAACATGGTTAATGTTGAATTCCACCTGTGGGCACCGTCGCACAACAGTGGTGAGCGGGCAGTTGGAGGCGGCGCTGCGCTGCCTGAGAGTGGCAGCATCTGTGCTGGACTTCCTGAAATGCGCACAGATGCAGCGCACCTTCGTGAGCAAATCAGACAGATTGGGGTATGTCTGAGGAAACGCTGACTTATCAGATTTAACACATGGGCCAGGCATGGTCGCAGTCTCACTACAAATTCCTCACAATTTGGTAGTAGAGCACTGCAGCAAGGACAGCCACAGCAGATCAACCAGAAATAAAATATATAACGCTATTGTAGGCGTAAGTAAGCGTTTGGATTCTCTATGGTATTTTCTAGCCAAGTATGAAAGCACACTGCTATGCCAGATGAGATGACGCTGAGTTATTAAAAAAATAACGTAAATAAAAAGAAACTGGCGACTGTGCCTAATTGAAATCAAACCCTAATAAATTTTCCCACTTGGTGTTTGAGGTGGATATGTGTGTCACTAAGAGCTAAACACAACGGTAGCAAGTCCCCCTGCAAATTCCTCCACATATGGTACTAGCTGCAATAATAAAAAAAAAAGTATAACGTTATTGTAGCCCTAAGAAGGGCGTTGGGTTCTTGTAGAATCACTCCTGCCTAACACTATTCTAATTGAACAGCCTAACGTTCCCTGACCAGCAGCAGCTCTCCCTAGCGGCATCAGACACAGAATGATCCGAGCAGCGCAGGCAGGGGCTAGTCTATTCCAGGGTCACCTGATCTGGCCAGCCAACCACTGCTATCGACGTGTAAGGGTACCCGTCATGGGGTGGAGGGCAGAGTCTCCTGGCTTGTGATTGGCTCTGTTTCTGGCCGCCAAAAAGCAAAACGGCGGAGCTGCCATTTTCTCGAGCGGGCGAAGTATTCGTCCGAGCAACGAGCAGTTTCGAGTACGCTAACTGCTCGAAAGCGCTCAAGCTCGGACAGAGTATGTTCGCTCATCTCTACCAATTATCCATTATTATTATATTATAAAGTAACAGAAAGGCAGAGTCCACTGACTTCTCTATGTAGAATTATCTTTAAAAAAAAAACTTCAACTACGCTTCATCCCTAGATCCCATAAAACAAACATTTTTAACATAAAACATAAAAACAGAACACAAAAGCTATAAACAATATTTTAAGCTTTTCTGAAGGATCCTATGGGTTAAGCGGGGTAAATATGTGGGTGGTGGGTCTCCTTTAAATTGTTGTAAAAGAAAGAAGAATATAACATTTTACATACTAAAGAAAAAAAATTTACAGATTTTTTTTCTTTTAACCATGGTTAGAATTTAACTTATAAATATTAAATCATCCTTGACAATTCTTTTATCCTATGGCAAATAAAGAACAAAGGCATAGTCAGACTTCAAATACTCTCTAACACTACATCTGTAGCTTCGCTATATCTCTGTTTTGATCTTTGAAGTGTAAATCTTTGGTATTGTCTTTCAGGGCCTATGCCACTTTAGCTATGTTATAAACATTTTTTCTAGCATTGAAACTTGCATTAGGATTACTGAAGGGAAGTTAAGTTACTTTGTAGAATGCTTACAGGGGAAGGCTAGTAATTTAAAAACTGCTGCTTGATGCTTGAGAGATTGAGGAATGGCCCACAAGGGAAATGAGGTTGATATTGATCTGAATGTAAGAGGCTGATTGAAAAAGAACTGACATGCCAATGTTTAGGAAGCTGTCCACAAGAATAATATGCAGAGGAAATAACATTCACACCAATCAACTGGGTAGGGAAACAATTTGTTTAAATTTACAAGAGAAGTAACTGGACAGATACATTTAATCAAATTATTGCCCAAGTTTTGTGAATTCTCAGAAGATATTTGCTCATTTGTGCTCATTTCTACACTGCTAATGTGTTCCAATATACAGATATGCATTGTATTTTTTCACATTAAACCCTATACTAAATGTTACATTTTCTATTATCTAGATTCGAAATTACAGATATTTTTCAATAGTAGATGTCTACAATAATTATTTATTTATAGTTATCAATGATAATTTCCTAAGATCCTTTGTGCAATATAGGTCATAAAAAGTGCTACAGAGACGTTTCTGCTACACTTTACTGGTAATAGTATTGCAAATGGTCAACTTTAGGTTAATTTCTAAAATGTGACTTGAGTGTACTGTAAATATTATTAATTGTGGTGATGTCTATATATGATAGAAATTACTTAGTAAGAATAACCTTATCACACTGACCACATTACTCATGCTTAATTATTCAGCTCTTTCACCTGCAATACATATAGTACATGCTACTTTATCTTCTTGAAATGCAGAATTACATATGCTAATATTTTGCAGAATTAGGCACCAATTTCTTTAAAGGGGTTATCCGGGTTTAAATGTTTTTATGTCCGGGCTGGGGAGGGCTATTTAAACATAATAAACATGACTTACCTCCTCCAGTGCTGCCGATGTCCCGCGCCGCGGCCGTTCCGTCCGTTTCATTACACGGCGCACAGGGAGCTTCCGGCTGGCCGGAAGCTCCCATGCGCACCATCTCCCAGCGCTTACAACGCTGAGAGATAGGGACGGATGGGAGGAGCCGTCCACATCGCGGACCGGAAGCTACTGTGCGCGGCTTCCGTGCCCCGTTTGTTTACAGGGGCACAGGATCGAAGTGACCGCGGCGCGGGACATCGGCGGCGCGGAGGAGGTAAGTCCAAGTTATTATTTATAAGTTACAAGTTTATTTTTAACTACCCTCCCCAGCCCGGTCATAAAAAAAATTAAACCCGGATAACCCTTTTAATTCTTTATCAAAGATCATATTTAAAAAAGAGCATGGCTTTGTAGATTTACTTTGTCCCTTAATAGTAAACCTGTGTATACTTTTGTGTGCAGAAAATACAGAAAAACTACAGAGAATTTGAGTTACATGACACAGGTATTGACTTACTTTCCAGTTAAGACTTTTGACTTTGCACTATATGACCTCTCCCAGGCTTTTGTTACAGTCATATGCCACAGGACACATTCAGTAGTCTTGTGGAGTTCATGCTTTCATAATTAGGGTCCGCTAAAACTGCTTATGGCACATCCTTTGCTATGTTTTTATGGTCTAGATGGGAAAACCAGATTAAATTCAGTTACTTGACACAATACATAAAGTAGCCTGTCTTTCTTTAATAACAGATGAGAATTTTATTTTACAATAAAGAAAGGCCTTTAGTGCATATATCTTGTGATGAAACCTACTCCGAGTTCAGTTCATGGCGTACACTTACACTAGGAAGACTCCCAATTTACAACATAAATCCACCCAATTATCCAAAATTGGTGAATTTACGCTAAATCTACTCCCTAGAACTCTTCACCAACCACACAAAATCTACCACTACAATAATTTGCTAATATAAGAAGGCTGTAGGCACTTCTTCACAGCCCACACTAGTAATCACACAGAACTACACAACTAAATATGCTATTCTATAAGATACTTGGTAATGTAATCTCTTCAGAAATTTTGATTGTCTAAGGCTACAAGCAGAGACTTATTAAGCTTTAAATTAATATATGAAAAAGTACAAATGCACACATACAATATACATTTGTCTGTTATAAAACAATACATACTATACATAAACTATCTACCATAAATAAAAAGGTGAAATAAAATAAATAGTCAAAATAGCTACAGTTTGTACAGGGTTGGATTTCAGCAGATGCTCCTTGCAGTCTATCCATGTGAAATGAATTCCCTAAAGACTGACAATGGGTACCCATGATTCACTAATTCATGCTGTGAATCACAGAGAGAGAATGTTCACATGCTAATGCTGCCTACCCCTCCCTTGTAGATGATTTTATGAAACCCTATAACTTTTAATTGGAAGATGTCATAACAACGGGCCATGGCCTCCAATACATCGACATTTGTTACCCTCACCCCATTCCAAACTTGGGGGTGGCTAGGCTTACCTGAAATAAGGGGTCTTCCAGATTGCCCAGGTTCCTGCATAGCTAAATTCTTGAAATTTAAGAGGCTGACACAGTAGAGCCCCATAACCCTCTAGAGAGGTGTGGAATTATCTGGTACCTTTATCAGTCCATTTTTATGGTGCCTTTGTGTGGCATTCCCCACTGCTGTGTTGGTCTCCTGCATAAGAGCAGATTTATCAAGCTGTCTAAATGTTCGAATATTCTTAGTTGCCCATGGCAACCAATTACAGTTTAGCTTTCATTTTACCAGTGCCATGAATATTTTAAAGAGGAGCTGTGATTGGTTGCCATTGGCAACTAAGTATGTAAAGACTTTAGACAGCTTGACAAATCTGCCCCTTTGTCACTGCTCATGTTCCAAATGTAGTTAACATGAACAAATGTTGGACCTGGCGTAAATTTCAATTCTGTTGTATCTCCTAGTACTTCTGGCCTGCCGTTGCATTGATGTGCCATGATGATGACCTTGGAAAGAACCTTTTGTATAAGATCAAGTGTAGTAGCGTTCTTATAAGTTTAGGATATGCCGGGTGAGGGGAATGTAAACAGATGCGCAAGAAGTGCTGAAATAATATCCCTAAATGGTAAAAGTTTGCCAGTATATTTTGTGGATAACACAGCAGGGTGGCGACAAAGTTAACAACTTTGATGTGGAATCCATGAAAACAACCCAAATTTCTGCCTGACACACCTTGTTTGATAAAGGGACGATGTATGGAGGCAGCTATATGGACGAATAATGTTTTTTTATGGCGTTCAACACGTGAAACAGAAATAGTGCCACAAATTCACTTTTTTGACATTTTGAAAAAATCTTAAGAAAATTCAATAAATAAGTGAATCAAAAGGCTGTACAGCCTAACAGAGAGAGCAGTTGAAAACTCATCAAAAGTACAAAAAAATGACCCCACCACACACTCGTGATCCGATGAAGTATTTAAAAGTAATTAGAGCCAGAAAATGGCCAAAAACCATCATATTATTTTCAGAGGTTTTCTTTTGCAAATGTTTGAAGCGTTGTAAAACCTACATAAATTTGGTATCACCCATGATCACCCACCAACCAAGAATAAAGGAGTCATTTGGGGCACAAGGGAAAGCGTAAAATCCAAGCCCACAAGAAATGTGTTTTCCTCACAATTCATGACAGTTGGAATGTTTTCTCGCTCCAGACACAAAATGGAATATTAATGCTGTCAACTATGCAGTCCAATTAGTTACACAAAAAAAAAACATCCCCAACGCTTCCCATTGATGAACAAATAAAAAGTTATAGATTTTAGGAAGGGGGAATGAAAATGGAAATGCAAAAATGAAAGTACTTTGCACTCCTGCTAGGTTAGTCATATTTGCTGCACCCTCCCATATTGAATTTCTAGCGCATGGGCTATTTTCTGTCCAGTCATGCTCCTTGTTCCTGATGCCATGCCCTTTTTCAGCGAGTCAGACAACTCTTAAGAGGTCTAAAACTTTAATAAATGTGGTAACGGGCATTTCGGTGCAAATTACTCCAGTTTTGGGCGTCGAGATGACACTATTCCTCTCCCCAATGCCTGATGACATTAACGAACTGCAGGTTTTACGTTACTCATTAACAAGGTTGTGGTTTTAATTCGGATTGTCTGTTGTGTAATGAAATGCTCGCCCACTATCTCTCTATACATGCATGATTATTCCTTAGAGAATCGGCCATTGTCATCATTATAGCTTCACCCAAAACCGCCATTTTGCACCCCGGGTGGTTTACAAAATTGTCTGGTGCGTACATTCAACAATATGATCATGCCATGAGAGCACAGATTATTTTATATATGGCTATTATAGAACTATTTTGTTCTCATGTGAGGCTGTTACAGTCATAAATAAAAAATTAAGATATTATTGCTAAATGTTACAAATATCATTCCAAAAATGACTTTCCTCCGTAACATGCCCAAAGGACCATGAAAACCATTACCAAGTCCTTTCCTAAATTGGCGAAAGGACACATCAGTGTAGTTACATGACCATTGGCCCCTAGTTGAAGCAAGTCATTACCGATGAAAAAGTGAAGCTCGGTTTCCAATTCCACTCAGGACGACAGTGATCATAGCAAAAATCTATTCACTCTCAGTAACTAGAGAGTTATATTTACGTCTCATTTAGGGGTATGTTGGAGTTGTTTACACTTACAAAGGATATTGATTTTACTTCAAATCTAAAGAATCTTTCATGAAGTAAGTTTCAAGTCATTGCCCATTACACATTTCCTTACTGTTCATACTGTAAGATGTTTAGTGAATTTTTTACTTTGTTTTAGAAAGTTGTGGTATTGTTAAAATGTCCCTGTTCCACGAACTTGACCGGCCCCCTGGTCACCAGGCTTTTACTACCAACCTAGCACCTTCACGGCCCTCCCCCTGGGCAAATTACCATTTGGCCTAAAACACACGGTCACATGTTCAAATGAGTTGATTCAAAGACAGTGATGTGTCATTTAGAGACGTCAAGAAGCAGTCTCCTCAAGATATAGTTATGGGCTCTGTAGGACCTGACATGCTTTTGGGTTTGAATTTTAAAGAGTAGCACCATATGGTGGGAGCTAGTTTTCTTCAAAAAATCATCACACATTGCAATAACTTCGACTTTCTGCGTGCTCCATACAGACATATACATGTTTGATGGCACCATTTATGAACTTCATAAGCTTACCACGATAAATCTGATTGGCAAAAGACAGTCTAAAAGTTAAGGTAAGACCCACTGACAAAAATCTTCCCCATTCATCTGTCAATCAGTTAGTACTGTCTGTGGAGCTACAGAACCAGAGATAAAGGTGGGCTCCCATAGTTCCTCTGGGCTTGGTTCACGACAACATAGACAAGAGTGAAGCACTTATTCTACCTTTATTCTCTACCCTCAAGCTTCCCGAGCTCAATGATGTCTTCTCTTCATAATAAGTGCATTGCATGTCTCTTTGCGCTCATGTAGCTGAAAGCCACACAATGCATCACCATGTGATTTCACAAAGTAGGCCGGAGGGATGGGGGGGGGGGGGGTATTCACGCCCGCATAGATAAAATCCCTGTCTTCCAACAGAAAACAATGCTGAGTTTGGGCCTCTGCAGCAGACACTTGTCTTAAAAGGGACTCATCTCAGACAAGAAATTACTCTATTGACTCACTTATATGTGAGTTTGGACATGATTATGTTTATAGTTAGTGGGCAAATTTAACATTAAAGTGGGAATCCTAAAAAAATAGTTGCATGCCCTACCTGAGAACGCTGGTAGTTTAATGGGGTGAAATGTCGGTGACAGAGTCACTTTAAGTTGACCAATTATAGAGATGAAGCGAGCACTAAAATGCTCGGGTACTCGTTATTCGAGACAAACTTTTCCGAGCTGAGTGCTCGTCTCGAATAACGAGCCCCATGAAGTCAATGGAGACTCGAGGCATTTTCAAGGGGACCAAGGCTCTGCACCGGGAAGCTTGCTAAACACCTGGGAACCTCAGAAAAGGATGGAAACACCCGGAAAATGGAAGGAAACAGCAGGGGCAGCATGCATGATGCCTCTGAGGCTGATAAATGCACCATTATGCCAAAATTATGGGCAACAGCATGGCCATGACAGGTGACACAATGCAGCTAGATAGCATCTAAAACATCCAATAATTGACCCTGACACTATAGGGGACGGCATGAGCAGGGCAGCGGCAGCAGCGCAGGCTAGAGAGTGGCATGGCGACCTACCCTAAATGGACTCAGGCTTCAAACCAATGGTGGGCAAGAGGAACCAAAGGAGGTGAGCAAGAAGCGCTCAAATAATATCGGTACATGTATAAAGTTTGCCAGTATATTTGTGGATTACCACAGCGGGTGGCGACAAAGTTAACATGGAAGCCATGAAAACACCCAAAAATTCGCCTGACACAGCTCTTGATAGGGGACCATGTATGGAGAGGCAGTGAACTAGTAGTAGATTAAAGGTGCTGCCAGTTAAAACATGTTAGTGGATCTTGGCATGGAGCTGGCGCTCCGCTGCCGGCGAGCTTTCGCCAATCAAGCCCCTGTCTCTAGGCTACTCCCCAAACAGCACTTCTAAGAACCTTTGTATAAGAGCAAGTGTAGTAGCGTTCTTATAAGTTTAGGATATGGCGGGTGAGGGGATGTAAACAGATGCGCAAGAAACGCGCTGAAATAATATTGGTAATGATAAAAGGTGCCAGTATATTTGTGGATTACACAGCAGTGGTGGCGACAAAGTAACAAGTTGTGTGGAAGCCATGATGAAAACAACCCAAATTCTGCCCTGACACAGCTCGTTTGATAAAGGGAACATGTATGCCTACAGTTCATGCCAGTCGCTGCACTGGCTGCCAGTCTCCTTTCGAATACAGTTTAAAATAATACCCTCATCCATAAAGCTCTGTATATGCGTGCACCCCCCTACCTCTCCTCCTTATTCAGTCTATCGCCCAACCCGTGCTCTTAGATCCGCCAGTGATCTTAGATTAACTCTACCCTAGTGGGGACCTCCACTCGCGTCTCCAAGACTTCTCTAGAGCTGCACCAATTCTATGGAATGCCTGCCCCGGACTATCAGACTAATACCTAACCTCCAAAGTTTCAAACGTGTCTTAAAACCCATTCTTTAGGCAAGCCTATAACACTCATTAACTCATGAAGTTTAATCTTCTACTAACCCGTCTGTGTCGTCCTCCCATCTGTTATCCAGCAACCAACAGGCACCAGACTTCTCTGCAGTCCATTCACCCTGGACCTTGTATATAAGATGACGGCTGAGTGGTTCAAGCGACAGCAATTCCATTTATTATATTTGTTCTATTCCCTAAGAAGAATGGCTTGACCATTAAATATCTTTTACCTGTGTTACCCCATCATCTTCATAAACCGTAAGCTCTGGCGAGCAGGGACCTCACTCCTGTGTTCCATACAAATGTTGTGCTCTGTTACATACATTTCTATTGTTCCATGATTGTAAAGCACTACGGATATGATGGCGCTATATAAAAAAGATTATTATATTATTATTATTATGGAGGCGTGAACTAGTAGCGTAATTAGTAGAAACTTTCTGACTTTTGCGTGCTCCACTACAGACATTAACATGTTATGTGCCACATTTATTGAACTCCTAAGCTACACGATTAAATACTGATTTGCACAAAAGACAGTCTAAAAAGTTAAGTAAGATCCCACATGACAAAAAAATCTTCCCATTATCTGTCAAATCAGCTCGAATTGTGTGAGCTACAGAACCAGAGATAAAGGGGGCATCACCAATAGTCCTTCTGGGCTTTGGCTTCACAGACAAATAGACACGTAGTGAAGCACTTATTTTACACTTTTATTTCTCCCTCAAGCTTCCGAGCTCATGATGTATTCTTTCTCATCAAATCATGTGCATGCATGTCATCTTTGCGCTATGTGAGCCTGAAGCCACACAATCATACATGTGATTTCACATAAAATAGGATGATATCACCGCAATGATAAATCCCCCTCTGCTTCAACAGAACAACAATACTGATGTTAGGGACCTCTGAGATGACACTTGTCTCTAAAAGTGACTCATCTCAGACAAGAAATTACTCTATTGACTCACTTATATGTGAGTTTGGACATGATTATGTTTTATAGTTAGTGGGCAAATTTTAACATTAAAGTGGGAATCCTAAAAAAATATGTTGCATGCCCTACCTGAGAATGCTGGTAGTTTAATGGGGTGAAATGTGGTGACAGAGTCACTTTAAGTTGACCAATTATTAGAGATGAGCGAGCACTAAAATGCTCGGGTACTCGTTATTCGAGACAAACTTTTCCCGATGCTTGAGTGCTCGTCTCGAATAACGAGCCCCATTGAAGTCAATGGGAGACTCGAGCATTTTTCAAGGGGACCAAGGCTCTGACACAGGGAAGCTTGGCTAAACACCTGGGGAACCTCAGAAAAGGATGGAAACACCACGGAAATGGACAGGAAACAGCAGGGGGCAGCATGCATGGATGCCTCTGAGGCTGCTTAAATGCACCATATGCCAAAATTAGGGCAACAGCATGGCCATGACAGAGTGACACAATGAAGCTAGATAGCATTAAAAACATCCAATAATTGACCCTGACACTATAGGGGGACGGCATGCAGAGGCAGCGGCAGCAGCGGCAGGTAAGAGAGTGGCCATGGCGACATACCCTAAATGGACTCAGGCTTCAAACCAATGGGGTGGCAGAGAGGAACCAAAGGAGGTGAGCAAGAAGCGCTCAAATAATATCGGTACATGATAAAAGTTTGCCAGTAGTTATTTGTGGATTACACAGCAGCGGGTGGCGACAAAGGTTAACAAGACATGGAAGCCATGAAAAAAACCCAAAATTCTGCTGACACAGCATCGTTGATAAGGGGACCATGTATGGAGGCAGTGAACTAGTAGTAGATTAAAGGTGCTGCAGTTAAAACTATGTTAGTTGGATCTTGGCATGGAGCTGGCGCTCCGCTGCCAGGCGAGCTTTCGCACCACAAGCCCCTGTCTTAGGCTACTCCCCAAACAGCAATTCTAAGAACCTTTTGTATAAGAGCAAGTGTAGTAGCGTTCTTATAAGTTTAGGATATGGCTGGGGGGTGAGGGGAATGTAAACAGAGCGCAAGAAGCGCTGAAATAATATTGGTAAATGATAAAAGTTTGCCAGTATATTTTGTGGATTACACAGCAGGGTGGCGCACAAAGTTAACAAGTTTTGGTGGAAGCCATGAAAACAACCAAATTCTGCCTGACACAGCTCGTTTGATAAGGGGACCATGTATGCCTACAGTTCATGCCAGTCGCTGCACTGGCTGCCAGTCTCCTTCGAATACAGTTTAAAATAATAACCCTCATCCATAAAGCTCTGTATAATGCTGCACACCCCCTACCTCTCCTCTTATCTCAGTCTATCGCCCAACCCGTGCTCTTAGATCCGCAGTGATCTTAGATTAACCTCTACCCTAGTGCGGACCTCCCACTCGCGTCTCCAAGACTTCTCTAGAGCTGCACCAATTCTATGGAATGCTCTGCCCCGGACTATCAGACTAACTACCTAACCTCCAAAGTTTAAGTTCAACGTGCTCTTAAAACCCATTTCTTTAGGCAAGCCTATAACACTCATTAACTGCATGAAGTTTTAACTCTTCTACTAACCGTCTCCGTGTCGTCCTCCCATCTGTTATCCAGCAACCAACAGGCACCAGACTTCTCTGCAGTCCCATTCACCCTGGACCTGTATATAAGATGACGGCTGAGTGGTTCAAGCGACAGCAATTCCATTTATTATATTTTGTTATATCCCTAAGAAGAACTGGCTGACCATTAAAATATTCTTTTACCTCGTGTTACCCCATCATCTTCATAAACCTAAGCTCTGGCGAGCAGGGACCTCACTCTGTTGTTCCATACAAAGTGTTGTGCTCTGTTAAATTACATTTCTTTTGTTTCCTATGATTTGTAAAGCACTACGGAATATGATGGCGCTATATAAATAAAGATTATTATTATTATATTATTATGGAGGCAGTGAACTAGTAGTAGATTAAAGTGCTGCAGTTAAAACTATGTTAGTTGGATCTTGGGATGGAGCTGGCGCGCTCTCTGCTCCAGGCGAGCTTTCGCAAATCCAAGCCCCTGTTCTAGGCTACTCCCCAAACAGCACTTCAAGAACCTTTTGTATAAGATCAAGTGTAGTAGCGTTCTTATAAGTTTGGGATATGGCGGGTGAGGGGAATGTAAACAGATGCGCAAGAAGCGCTGAAACAATATCGGTAAATGATAAAAGTTTGCCAGTATATTTTGTGGATTACAAGCAGGGTGGCGACAAATTTAACAAGTTTGATGTGGAATGCCCTGTAATAGCTCTTGGGCGGTGTGCCTTTATCGCCTAGGCTCAGCAGTTGAGCACCGCCTGCGTCGCTTAGCGACGGCACTGCTGCGTGCCTAGAGCTACCGAATGATGGCGCCATGCCAAGGATGGTAATTCGGAGGGGAGGAGGAGGAGGGGGGGGAGGAGGAGGAGGGTATAGTAGGCCTTTGAGACCTGGACCGAGGTAGGCCCGCAATCCTCTGCGTCGGCAGTATATGACCAGCCCCAGGGTCAGACCGGTCCCAGCCTGCACCAAGTTAAGTGTAGTAGCGTTCTTATAAGTTTGGGATAGTGGAGGTGAGGGGAATGTAAACAGATGCGCAAAGAAGCGCTGAATATAATATCCGTTAAATGGTAAAAGTTTGCCAGTATATTTTGTGATAACACAGCAGGGGGTGGCGACAAAGTTAACAACTTTGATGTGGAATCCATGAAACAACCCAATTTCTGCTGACACACCTGTTTGATAAGGGGACGATGTATGGAGGCAGCATATGGAGATCTTTTGGGAGGTAGCAATGGAGACAACGGTGGAGGCTGCTTATGGGAACAATTAATTTGGATAGTGCCTGTATGTGGCGTCCAAAAAAGTTTTCAAACCAGAGGAGCAGGTAGGTGGCCCTCCAGAAAAATGAAAATAGATGAGTGCCTGTATGGGCAGCCAAAAAAAGTTTTCAAACCAGAGGAGCCGGTAGGTGGCCCTCCAGAAAAAATGAAATAGATGAGTGCCTGTATGTGGCAGTCCAAAAAAGTTTTTCAAAACCAGAGGAGCAGTAGGTGGCCCTCCAGAAAATGAAAACAGATGCCTGTATGTGGGCAGTCCAAAAAAGTTTTCAAACCAGAGGAGCAGGTAGGTGGCCCTCCAGAAAAATGAAATAGATTGAGTGCCTGTATGTGGCAGTCCAAAAAAGTTTTCAAACCAGAGGAGCAGGTAGGTGGCCCTCCAGAAAAATGAAATAGATTGAGTGCCTGTATGTGGCAGTCCAAAAAAGTTTTCAAACCAGAGGAGCAGGTAGGTGGCCCTCCAGAAAAATTGAATAGATTGAGTGCCTGTATGTGGCACTCCCAAAAATTGTTTAAAACAGAGGACCGGGTAGGTGGCCTCCAGAAAAATTAAATGCATAAAGTACTATAGCTAGAGCCAGTGGGCCCTGTCAAAAAATAGCCAGTTTCCTCTGCTTTAGTGTACAAAGAGGAGGAGAAGGAGGAAAATGAGGAGGAGGAGGAGAGCATAAATTATTCAGGTTGAGCTTCCTTCACCTGGTGGAGATTGGAAATTATGAGAAATCCAGGCTTTATTCATCTTAATAAGCGTCAGCCTGTCAGCGCTGTCAGTCGACAGGCGTGTACGCTTATCGGTGATGATGCCACCAGCTGCACTGAAAACCCGCTCGGACAAGACGCTAGCGGCAGGGCAGGCAAGAACCTCCAAGGCGTACAGCGCCAGTTCGTGCCACATGTCCAGCTTTGAAACCCAGTAGTTGTAGGGAGCTGTGTGATCATTTAGGACGATGGTATGGTCAGCTACGTACTCCCTCACCATCTTTCTGTAAAGATCAGCCCTACTCTGCCGAGACTGGGGACAGGTGACAGTGTCTTGCTGGGGTGACATAAAGCTGGCAAAAGCCTTGTAAAGCGTACCCTTGCCAGTGCTGGACAAGCTGCCTGCTCGCCTACTCTCCCTCGCTACTTGTCCCGCAGAACTACGCACTCTGCCGCTAGCGCTGTCAGAAGGGAAATACTGTTTCAGCTTGTGCACCAGGGCCTGCTGGTATTCATGCATTCTCACACTCCTTTCCTCTCCAGGGATGAGAGTGGAAAGATTTTGCTTGTACCGTGGGTCCAGGAGAGTGAACACCCAGTAATCGGTGCTGGAATAAATTCTTTGAACGCGAGGGTCACGGGATAGGCAGCCTAGCATGAAATCTGCCATATGCGCCAGAGTACCAACGCGTAAGAATTCACTCCCCTCACTGGCCTGACTGTCCATTTCCTCCTCCTCCAACTCCTCCAACTCCTCTTCTTCTGCCCATACACGCTGAACAGTGAAGGACTCAACAATGGTCCCCTCTTGTGTCTCGCCAACATTCTCCTCCTCTTCCTCCTCATCCTCCTCCACCTCCACCTCCTCCGATATGCGCTGAGAAACAGACCTAAGGGTGCTTTGGCTATCAACAAGGGAATCTTCTTCCCCCGTCTCTTGTGACGAGCGCAAAGCTTCCGACTTCATGCTGATCAGAGAGTTTTTCAACAGGCCAAGCAGCGGGATGGTGAGGCTGATGATGGCGGCATCGCCACTGACCATCTGTGTTGACTCCTCAAAGTTACTCAGCACCTGACAGATATCAGACATCCACGTCCACTCCTCATTGTAGACTTGAGGAAGCTGACTGACCTGACTACCAGTTCTGGTGGAAGTTGACATCTGGCAGTCTACAATCGCTCTGCGCTGCTGGTAAACTCTGGATAACATGGTCAGTGTTGAATTCCACCTCGTGGGCACGTCGCACAACAGTCGGTGAGCGGGCAGTTGGAGGCGGCGCTGCGCTGCCCTGAGAGTGGCAGCATCTGTGCTGGACTTCCTGAAATGCGCACAGATGCAGCGCACCTTCGTGAGCAAATCAGACAGATTGGGGTATGTCTTGAGGAAACGCTGACTTATCAGATTTAACACATGGGCCAGGCATGGTCGCAAGTCTCACTACAAATTCCTCACAATTTGGTAGTAGATGCACTGCAGCAAGGACAGCCACCAGCAGATCAACCAGAAATAAAATATATAACGCTATTGTAGGCGTAAGTAAGCCGTTTGGATTCTCCTATGGCTATTTTCTAGCCAAGTATGAAAGCACACTGCTATGCCAGATGAGATGACGCTGAGTTATTAAAAAAATAAACGTAAAATAAAAAGAAACTGGCAGACTGTGCCTAATTGAAATCAAACCCCTAATAAATTTTCCCACTTTGGTGTTTGAGGTGGATATGTGTGTCACTAAGAGCTAAACACAACGGTAGCAAGTCCCCCTGCAAATTCCTCACAATATGGTACTAGCTGCAAATAATAAAAAAAAAAAGTATAACGTTATTGTAGCCCTAAGAAGGGCTGTTGGGTTCTTGTAGAATCACTCCTGCCTAACACTATTCTAATTGAACAGCCTAACGCTTTCCCTGACCAGCAGCAGCTCTCTCCCTAGCGGCATCCAGACACAGAATGATCCGAGCAGCGCAGGCAGGGGCTAGTCTATTCCAGGGTCACCTGATCTGGCCAGCCAACCACTGCTATCGACGTGTAAGGGTACCACGTCATGCTGGGTGGAGTGCAGAGTCTCCTGGCTTGTGATTGGCTCTGTTTCTGGCCGCCAAAAAGCAAAACGGCGGGAGCTGCCATTTTCTCGAGCGGGCGAAGTATTCGTCCGAGCAACGAGCAGTTTCGAGTACGCTAATGCTCGAACGAGCATCAAGCTCGGACGAGTATGTTCGCTCATCTCTACCAATTATCCATTATTATTATATTATAAAGTAACAGAAAGGCAGAGTCCACTGACTTCTCTATGTAGAATTATCTTTAAAAAAAAAACTTCAACTACGCCTTCATCCCTAGATCCCATAAAACAAACATTTTTAACATAAAACATAAAAACAGAACACAAAAGCTATAAACAATATTTTATAGCTTTTCTGAAGGATCCTATGGGTTAAGCGGTAAATATGTGGGTGGTGGGTCTCCTTTAAATTGTTGTAAAAGAAAGAATGAAATATAACATTTTACATACTAAAGAAAAAAAAATTTACAGATTTTTTTTCTTTTAACCATGGTTAGAATTTAACTTATAAAATATTAAATCATCCTTGACATTCTTTTATCCTATGGCAAATAAAGAACAAAGGCATAGTCAGACTTCAAATACTCCTCTAACACTACATTCTGTAGCTTCGCTATATCTCTGTTTTGATCTTTGAAGTGTAAATCTTTGAGTATTGTCTTTCAGGGCCTATGCCACTTTAGCTATAGTTTATAAACATTTTTTCTAGCATTGAAACTTGCATTAGGATTACTGAAGGGAAGTTAAAGTTACTTTTGTAGAATGCTTACAGGGGAAGGCTAGTAATTTAAAAACTGCTGCTTGATGCTTGAGAGATTGAGGAATGGCCCACAAGGGAAATGAGGTTGCATTTGATCTGAATGTAAGAGGCTGATTGAAAAGAACTGACATGCCAATGTTTAGGAAGCTGTCCACAAGAATAATATGCAGAGGAAATAACATTCACACCAATCAACTGGGTAGGGAAACAATTTGTTTAAATTTACAAGAGAAGTAACTGGACAGATACATTTAATCAAATTATTTGCCCAAGTTTTGTGAATTCTCAGAATGTATTTTGCTCATTTGTGCTCATTTCTACACTGCTAATGATGTTCCAATATACAGATATGCATTGTTATTTTTTCACATTAAACCCTATACTAAATGTTACATTTTCTATTATCTAGATTCGAAATTACAGATATTTTTCAATAGTAGATGTCTACAATAATTATTTTATTTATAGTTATCAATTGATAATTTCCTAAGATCCTTTGTGCAATATAGGTCATAAAAAGTGCTACAGAGACGTTCTGCATACACTTTACTGGTAATAGTATTGCAAATGGTCAACTTTTAGGTTTAATTTCCTAAAATGTGACCTTGAGTGTACTGTAAATATTATTAATTGTGGTGATTGTCTATATATGATAGAAATTACTTAGTAAGAATAACCTTATCACACTGACCACATTACTCATGCATTAATATATTCAGCTCTTTCCACCTGCAATACATATAGTACATGCTACTTTATCTTCTTGAAATGCAGAATTACATATGCTAAATATTTTGCAGAATTAGGCACCAATTTCTTTAAAGGGGTTATCCGGGTTTAAAAATGTTTTTATGTCCGGGCTGGGGAGGGCTATTTAAACATAATAAACATGTACTTACCTCCTCCAGTGCTGCCGATGTCCCGCGCCGCGGCCCGTCTTCATTACACCGGCGCACAGGGAGCTTCCGGCTGGCCGGAAGCTCCCATGCGCACCATCTCCCAGCGCTTACAACGCTGAGAGATAGGGACGGATGGGAGGAGCCGTCCACATCGCGGACCGGAAGCTACCTGTGCGCGGCTTCCGTGCCCCCGTTTGTTTACAGGGGCACGGATCGAAGTGACCGCGGCGCGGGACATCGGCGGCGCCGGAGGAGGTAAGTCCAAGTTTATTATTTTAAGTTACAAGTTTATTTTAACTATCCCTCCCCAGCCCGGTCATAAAAAAAATTTAAACCCGGATAACCCTTTTAATTCTTTATCAAAGATCATATTTAAAAAAGAGCATGGCTTTGTAGATTTACTTTGTCCCTTAATAGTAAACCTGTGTATACTTTTGTGTGCAGAAAATACAGAAAAACTACAGAGTAATTTGAGTCACATGACACAGGTATTGACTTACTTTCCAGTTAAGACTTTTGACTTTGCACTATATGACCTCTCCCAGGCTTTTGTTACAGTCATATGCCACAGGACACATTCAGTAGTCTTGTGGAGTTCATGCTTTCATAATTAGGGTCCGCTAAACACTGCTTATGGCACATCCTTTTGCTATGTTTTATATGGTCTAGATGGGAAAACCAGATTAAATTCAGTTACTTGACACAATACATAAAGTAGCCTGTCTTTCTTTAATAACAGATGAGAATTTTATTTTACAATAAAGAAAGGCCTTTAGTGCATATATCTTGTGATGAACCCCTACTCCCGAGTTCAGTCATGGCGTACACTTACACTAGGAAGACTCCCAATTTACAACATAAATCCCACCCAATTATCCAAAATTGGTGAATTTACGCTAAATCTACTCCCTAGAACTCTCACCAACCACACAAAATCTACCACTACCAATAATTTGCTAATATTAAGAAGGCTGTAGGCACTTCTTTCACAGCCCACACTAGTTAATCACACAGAACCTACACTAACTAAATATGCTATTCTATAAGATACTTGGTAATGTAAATCTCTTCAGAAATTTTGATTGTCTAAGGCTACAAGCAGAGACTTATTAAGCTTTAAATTTAATATATGAAAAAGTACAATGCACACATACAATATACATTTGTCTGTTATAAAACAATATACATACTATACATACAAACTATCTACCATAAATAAAAAGGTGAATAAAAATAAATAGTCAAAATAGCTACAGTTATGTACAGGGTTGGATTTCAGCAGATGCTCCTTGCAGTCTATCCATGTGAAATGAATTCCCTAAAAGACTGACAATAGGGGTACCCATGATTCACTAATCCATGCTGTGATATCACAGAGAGAAGAATGTTCACATGCTAATGCTGCCTACCCCTCCCTTTTGTAGATGATTTTATGAAAACCCTATAACTTTTAATTGGAAGATGTCATAACCGGGCCATGGCCTCCAATCATCTGGACATCTTGTTACCTCTCACCCCATTCCAAACTTGGGGTGGCTAGGCTTACCTGAAATAAGGGGTCTTCCATGATTTGCCCAGGTTCCTGCATAGCTAAATTCTTGAAATTTAAGAGGCTGACACAGTAGAGCCCCATAACCCTCTAGAGAGGTGTGGAATTATCTGGTACCTTTATCAGTCCCATTTTTATTGTGGCCTTTGTGTGGCATTCCCCCACTGCTGTGTTGGTCTCCTGCATAAGAGCAGATTTATCAAGCTGTCTAAATGTTCGAATATTCTTAGTTGCCCATGGCAACCAATTACAGTTTAGCTTTCATTTTACCAGTGCTCATGAATATTTTAAAGAGGAGCTGTGATTGGTTGCCATTGGCAACTAAGTATGTAATGACTTTTAGACAGCTTGACAAATCTGCCCCTTTGTCACTGCTCATGTTCCAAATGTAGTTAACATGAACAAATGTTGGACCTGGCGTAAATTTCAATTCTGTTGTATCTCCTAGTACTTCTGGCCTGCCGTGCATCTGATGTGCCCATGATGAAGACTATTGACAGTCTTTATATTTCAGCTCTCCTGGTATTTTGTTTACCCCCTAAACAAATATAAAAGGCTTAGATATATACCCCAAAATTGTGTTGAGAAAATAAACAAATTGCAATGTTTAAAAAAACACTGTCTCTGTACGCAAAAAAAAACAGAAACAGCAAAAAACGTAGAACATTATGACAATGCCGCCTTTAAAAATGGAGGGAATACAAGGAGGTTTTCTCATTAATGTAAAACATATTATCATGGGATGAATAAGAAGAAATATTATGGTTTGATGAATTATTAGTGTATTTTTCCAAAACCAGTGTATATTATATATATAAAATTCCATGCATTACAATAGTCTTACTATTTGATTTAAGTCCTATGACAACTTTTACTTTTTACAGCATATTTGCATAGAAATTGCTAATGTTTTCCTTATTGTCACAGTAGAACAATGCTGCTACAAATACTTTAGATTATAAAGCTGTATCTACTGTATTCTGCATGATTTAATAGGCACTAATTTTAAAGCTACCAATCCAAAGCCCACACTATGTTTATGTATCCATAAAACTGCCAGGTCTAAGCAGATGCCTAAGCACTTTCTGCCAAATATATCAAAGTACAACCGGCTCAGCAGTTTTTATCAGTTGCATAAGAAAAAGTATATTTTACTACCAAAGAAAATGCATTCAAGAAAAACCCACACTTTGCTTTGAAAATGTTTGCTGTCTCTACATTGATGTACATATATAGTTTACACAGTCTAGAAAGTCTATGTATCATTTTGCTGTCACTTTATGGGAGTTGAACTACAATTCAGATTACCTGCAGGAACATTTCCTATCTCATCAAGCAGAGCTGAAATAGTAAATATAATGGAACCTTTGAGATAGCTTCATAATATCTGATTAATGACTCTTTAGGATTTGACATTTTAATGGCAAAGTCAAGACATTCAAATATACAGTAAACATGACAAGAAACATAGATCACAGTTCTGTCCTGTAAATGAGGAACGATTTTATTTGGAGTGTAAACCGAAGTACCTAGGATGTTTGCTATACCGATGGTAGACTATAAACTGCACATAATTCATTTTACAGAGAATAAAAGACATGTTTGCAATATTTCAATCATGCAGCTTTTTCTGTGTGTGACTGGATAAGTCAAGTGGCTTTTATAGCGAGAGCCAAAAGGTGAGATAAAAGATACTGGCATTTCTTCTTGTGGATCATTTCACATTTTCAGAAAATTGCCTTTTCAGTACAAGTGGCGGGAAAGAAAAAATGGCTCTGCCCTTTTGTTTGCACATTGAAATGTTCACTCCACATTTAGACGCAGTGACATTTACAGCAGAGCTATAAGGATGAGAAAGGAGGGAATTACCTATTCCCAGGTAGTAAGAAAACTGGAGGGGCAAATGTGACTATAGCCTCTCCCTTCTTCACAGACCAGCTACTAACACCATACCCAAAGGTATTATTATAGCATATCAGGGCTGATAACTGTTTAATTATGCCTTCCAATATGTTATGATGGATGTGCATCTTCACTCTACTGTTATCTCTTAGCATTGTGTATTGAACTGCACTAATGGCCTTCCCCTCTGCCCTGGGGAACTGCTGTAGTGCTACTATACCGCTTACTCAGAGTAGTGGACTACGTGAGGTCATTTAAAAAGCTCACCCTGCTCAACTGCTCCCAATTAATTTGTGTAGCCATATTCCCTTATTTGTTTCAGTCTAAGGCTAAATTCAAACAATGTTACGGTATGGCAAGCACACATCAGCACCTGGGAGAGGAGGAGGGGGTGAGCGCAGGTCACCCCCACGCCTCTCCATAGCGATATATGGCACACTGCGCCAACTTACTGGGAAAGATAGGACATGTCCTATCTTTCTCCCGGCTACGAAATGGTATGGTGTCGCACATGTGTGGCACCGTACCGATCACGTACAGCACTGTGCGCCCATTTAAAATCTAGCTCAAAGGGGTTGTCTGACAAAACAAGTTAGGCTTTATCCACAGGATAGGGCCTAACTTTCTGATCAGTTGTTGTCTCACATTATTCCATGAAAAGAGTCTAACTTGGTAAACCCTGTAACATACAGCCATTTGTAAAATACAGACAAGATCTGTAGGATATTAATTTCATGCCACTATATGATAGATGATAATAGTAATTATAGTCATGTTGTAAATTGCAGGGCATTGTGAGCAAAATTCACTGCTCGATTTCTTTGTAACTTCTTTGTATCCATGGCAGACGGGAGACATAACATGAATATGGGTAAGTGAATAACGGATTACTTGCACATGCACTGAGCACTTTACGTGTTAATAAGGATGCATTGGCACCCTGGACAATATTGTCAGAATTTGGTGCCTGCTTTTGCTATATTCTGTTAAATCTTTGCATGAATTGTATGAATAACCTTTTAAACTTATGTGATATAACCCTTGGATATTTGATCATTCTCACTCTCCCTGTCGCCCACGTTTTTAAAGTTCCTGTGTGATATTCTCACTATTCGTTCGTAAATCCCCCTCCCCCCCTTCTTGGAATTTGTGGTTTTAATGAAATACACTGAGTAATAAAGATTTCATATATTTTTGGTTAAATTGGCTTAGTGTTGTGTTTGTAGGTGTATATTTCAAAAAAAGCCAATTAGATGATTTGACCGAATCATAAAAAGGGCCCATGGGATAGAATAAGAAAACCATGGTACAATGTACATTGGATATTATGAATCCATACCCTTTTTTATATTCGTAGCCCAATTTTTTGTATTTTCATGTTGTAAATTGCAGGGCACTGTGAGCAAAATTCACTGCTCGATTTCTTTGTAACTGCATTTAATATCATTAGGCTCTGGTTTCATTAATTGATTGTTGGGTATCCAACACCCAGAACTCATAGATCAGCTGCTCCTGCACTCTCCAGCAAAGGCTCCTTCCACTGTATAGCCATTTTGCAAGAGTCCAGGAGCTGAGCTCAATACCCCCGCACTGCTACTTTTCAGTGAACAGAGTCATTAGCTTCTGAATCCGTAAAGTGTATAGGTCTAGGCATGGATGCATTGTCTTCAGATAATATTCCAATGATTTATGTAGAAGATAGATCATCAGCATAAAAACATTAAAGAGCCCAGACAACTACTTTAACCCTGTATCCATGGTAAACAGGATTTAATTTATTAAACTTTGACATTATGATAATATGATCAGGTGAATTTACTTTCACTGAAAAATGTAAATATAACCGTTAAACAAAGAATCTAAAATGCAGATATGCCAAATGTATATAACTAGTGATGCTGGAACTAACATTCACTAAATAATCCAGAGCACATATCTGCTACTGCTACAACAACACATAATATACATACATTACAGTTCACTCCCAACCAGAAGTCCGTCTTTCATTGATTATTGCATCAATGGATATTGGGAGAGATTTATTTTTCAATTTTTTTTAATCTTAGTGCAAAAAGTTGCATAATTTTGCGCTGAGCTCATTTTTCTGCAACTTTTCCATATTTGCTAAACAACTTGTGGCGCTCTTGGATGGATTTGATTTATTTATCTAGAGGAAGACTAAAGTTAGTTGTATTGGTCATCTGTGACCTTTAAAAAAGTATCAAAAAAGTGTTTGAAAGCTTGCCTCATCTTAAGAGGCGACCTGGCAGGAAGTAGCAAGACAATCAACATTGCAACTTTTGTTGCACAAAAATTTGTGAAGTTTTTTTTTTTTTTTTTTTTTTAAAGTGTCATCCTCCACACCAGGTAGCAATGTTAGACTGACAGACACAGGTGAAACAAGACAAAAGGGAACTAGATTGACGGAAAAACTAGAAAGAGAAAAAATAAAGCTCCTCCATTGTTTCCATTAATAAGCTATTGCAGAGAAAATAGGAATATTGCTGTTAACATTTTAGGTGCAAATTATTCCCTTTATCTCACATATAGGAAATAATAAATAATGAATCCAAGATACATTCTATATCCACATAAATATGATTTCAAGGCAAACAGTTTCTGAAATGATTGTAATGCTGTTGATAGTGATGTTCAAGTAAGGGGAAAGGAAAAACACACACAGTATGCCCTATCAATAAACCTGCTTATCGGTCCTTACCTACTTGCCAATCCTACCCTAGATGTTTTGTGACAACTGGGTGACTGGGTGTCCCCCAAACATCTAACCCAAACATCAAACAGACCAGCAGGGGAGGAATGTGAATGGAGAACGCATCAGTCCATTACAACTAAAATCAACAGGAGACAGTTGGGTGTAATGGAATTTGATTTAGAAAGCTAGGAGTTAAATAGCGCAGTGTTCCGACTAGTGCTATATAGAATGCAAGATTAGTACAACATTATAGTTGATGTTGCATCTTTTGCCTTATTTTGCGAATAGGGGTAAAACCTCAAAGGGATGCAAATGTTATACACATTTCCCTAAAGTTCCTGGGTCATCAGGGTTGGCTCCATAAGTGACCAGATATACAAATAAAAACAAATCATTGGTGTTACCCTCTGAACTCCTGACACAAAGGCTACATTTCTGCCTTAACCTTTTAACTTTGGAGCAATAGCAAAAACTTGCTGTCTTCCTTTGATGGTGCACAGTAGAAGGGGACTATCACTCCATCATTGCTTTAGACACTGTTAAAGCAATAAAAAATGTCTGGTTCACCAGAATTTCTGACTCAATTTGAACCACAATTCTAGTTTTGCAAATATTTTTCAAATAATGCAATTTCTTTGTTGTCTTTTTGTTCCTCTTTCAGTATTTGTGCATGGTGATATGATAAACTTCTTGTAAACAATTCCTTTTACTTTTTGTAATTTACATTTTTCTGTCTTATTTTCCTTGATATAATGAGTCAGCTGTGTTTTTAATAGCCCTTTTCCATAAGATGGAATATGGCAGAAAAATACAAATTAAATGGAAAATCAACAGTTGAAAATGCAAGGAAAAGGGTTAAAATTCAAAGTACACTATGGGGCATATTTACTTAGCATTTATCTGCCAGTTTATGGTGGACTTTGTACGTTCTTTCTAGTGCAAACTGCTTGCACAGGTATTTAAGAAGTGTCTGCACCACAAATGTATCGCACACGACCACTTTGTGGCACAGCTGCACTAGGCATCATGCAACACAAATTAGGGGGCGTTCAGGTGCACAGTCGGACCGTGCAACAGATTTAACATGCAAGTTTGACAGAAGTATGTTGCATGCCCCATTTTAAAGATATACCACAAAAAAGTGGTGCACACTGTCGGGCCAGTTCAGGGAGCACCAGATTCATGAAGAATGGGCACCATAAATCATGAATCTGGCACACCTTGCATTATACACAGGCAAGCCTCTCTTAGTGCAGTTTGCACCATTCTTAGTAAATGTGCCTCTATATGCCGAAAAACAAAGATAGTGGTCCACATTTATTAAAGTGTTTGCACTAGTTTTCTGTCTGACTTTACACTACAAAGAACATGCAAATGACTTGCACATGCACTTAAATAGCATCAGCTGCCCTTTATCCGACAAGAAAGAAAAAATGTGCACCAAAAGGGTGCATTTTCCTACTTCGGACCTTTCAGCACAATTCTGCAGCATGAACACAGTGCACCAAAAAAAAAAATGGTGCATTAAGCTGGAGCAGTGCCGGGGGCGCCACTCTACAGGAAAACTGCACATAGTGCAGTTTGCACTATTTTCGATAAATGTGGGCCTGGGTTTTTTATCTGGCTTTCTTTTCTCCTATTTAAAAATACATTGGTAATGACTGAAGGACATTGCATGCAACAAAAAAGCAAGCTCCTGCAGCTCAGGGCAGTATAAACCATAGATTTATGCAAGTGATCGTATTCAAATATTAAAGTATATTTAAAATTCACAACCTCATTAGCTAAAGTCATACAAACTTTTCTATAATTCAGAATCAAGCTGAGCCTATATCTACCACAATAAAATCTCTCTATATACTGCAAGAAACCTTTACTCCTAATCTCAGCTAACATTAAGTAAAGTTATAAAATTGACTTTAATCCTTTGAGGGCAAGATTCCTTCACTTACTGTATTCTTTTATTTACTGGATTTTCAAAAACAGCAAACACTAACGCTAATCATCAAAAAATTGCATTTGCCACATTTCTTTTATAGTTAGAATCATAGTAGTTTTCCGTGTGTGAAATATAAGGTTTGTTTTATTCCATCTGAAATACAGCCCTTAACAAAAATGCACGAAAGGCATGAAAAAAAATAGTGCAAATTTAGATTTACAAAAATCGCAAGTGTAGAACAAATGAGTTGACACTATTGTCTGTATTTTTTATTTCTTGTCTATAAACATAAACTATCAACACTTTTATTTTTAAAGCATTCCCCGGTTGCATTATTTTTTCCTAAAACATTTACTGTAGCTTTAAATTGAACTACATTTGCAAATGTGCCTACCCTTATATACCCATTGACAGTTTTGCAATGGATATTTAATCAGAACTTAAAAGTATCCTGAAGTTTGATTTAAGAGTTGCCCTCCTACCCCACTGTGATAGAAGCCACAGTACTTTAACCTCTAAGAAAGAAGGGTGCTTTACTTGCTAATTCTTACTACTCAGTTGTTGAACTTTTACGGTTTTACTTACTCATTTTTTGTCCATTTTCCACATGTACAGAAAGGATAAAGTATTTTCCTCTTTAATATGTTGCTCAAATTACATAGAGAAATTATGACTTTCCTTCATTTGCTACCTCTCACAAGAGTACAACATGACACTGTATCTTTGGCTTGATGTAAATTAATTTTAAGTGAGGGATTCATTGAGAACATAATTTGGCGGTCTAAATTAAAAAACTGGGGCTCCATGTCACTGGTTTATAGCCACTTCTTTGATGTATGGATCCACCTAGAAGAAGAGCATCTGAGATTCTCCCAGAGGAATAGATTCCAGATCAGACTCCCTATTGATTCTTAGCAGTTTTTCCTTCCTCCTTACATCCCTTCTTGTGCTTTTCACCAAGTGTACACTATAGGGAATAACATAGGGGCAAAGAGCAGCCAGTTTGGATTGCTAAAACCTTCAATTTATTCCAATATGATCACATTCAGTGAGTTAAAATTGCGCCTATAAAATCACAAGCAGAACACCAGCCATTAAATGCAAAAACATTGCTTAGAAATGGCATAAAAAAGAAAGAACATGCTCTGACTTATGTTAACAAAAACATAGTACTATATATTACTAATATAGTAATGTATAAATCTAAGTGACATATCCCCACTGTGAAGTCATGTCACAGGGTACAATTACACTAAAGATTCATACAGTTTACCATATAATACCCCGTCACCTTCCCAAGATGGCGTATGTATGATAAATTCTACTCTCCTACTACTATTTAGCACCCATAGCTTCCCGAATTGCAGTGCCACCACCTCCTACACTTGAGTAGGGCAATAGAGACCTGTCAATCCTAAACAATTTGATGACCCAGAATGCAAATAAACAATTAACTATAGTTTTACCTGAACTACTACCAGAAACACTATCTCTTTGGAAACATAAGTTCTTTAAGACTTTAAAAGAAAACTACTATCAGATTAAAAAAAAAAAGATGAAAAAATAGTTGCCACAAACATACTTGCAATACAGTTACAAGCAGTTATACAAAAATAGTGGTAAAAACAAATAAACCTTAATAATGGAATAGTTGAATTATCCACATTGTGGTGCCCTGCAGGGAATTTTTTTGGGCAGCCTTTAAAGATGAAATGGATTCCCCAAGAGGTTGCCCCTCCTCTTAGGAAGGTACATTTTTGTGAGTGTTTTTATCAAACTCCATCACTCTGTCATAATTGTTAAATGGCCTCCAAACAATAGGGTATACCGTTACCTACCACCCCATACTAAACATACAAATGTGGTATGCCCAGGATTGAAGATGTTATTTGATTAGGGAATTCCCCACAAGGGTGAGAGTGCTATCCCCCTCACCCTATCCTGTTAGTGGTTGGTAATATATACTCGAGTATAAGCCTAGTTTTTCAGCAAAAAAAATTGTGCTGAAAACCTAAACTCGGCTTACACTCGATTAAAAAAATATAGGTTTTACCAGGTTTTTGTGGTAAAATTAGGGGCCTCGGCTTTTATTTGGGTCGGCTTATCCTCAAGTATATACAGTAATTATGGATTACTTCAATAATAATTTAACCCCTTACCAACATTTAATATATTAATATGATACATGTCGTCTGTGGGTGTATGGAGAGGGCTCATGGGCTTAGCCCTCTCCACACAAGGTGGGTATTTGATGCATGTTACAAAGCTGGCGGCACATGAGCGCTACCTTGTCGGCTTGAATCGTCTCTCCCATGACATCATCCAGGAGTTTTGATTGGTTACCACAACAGCCTTGGACCGAGGCTATCTCATTTTAGCCTTTCTATTAAAACATTCCATTTGCACATTGTAATAGATGAAGTGAGAAAATCCCCTAATACTGTCATACTGTAGTATGGCAGTTTATGATAGGATCAATCAGACAACCTAGGGTTTAAGTACCTTTAGAAATCAGAAAAATAGTAAAAAAAAAAAAATTAAAGTTAAAAAATAAATAAATAATTAAATAAAATAAATTAATTCAAATCACCCCCCTTTCCCTAGAGCTGAAATAAAAATAAATAAACAGTAAAAATCATAAAAGTTAGGTATTCCCGTGTCTCTTATGCTTTCATTGCATAGCGCATTAATGGAGCTAAATTTGTGATTATCTCTGGTGCTGAATGAGCTAGAGAGTTGTTCAGCTCAGATAAAGGAGAGACCATTTGACTACATGTAGATACATAAATGTGCGATCTATCAAAATATAATAATGGTTAGTCCCATCGTTTAACCCAGTAATGAAAAATAGCGCCCAAAGTCAAAAATGCCCCTTTTTCGCCATTTTGCAAAAAATTAAAAAGTAACAAAAAGTGATCAAAAGGCTGTACAGTCCTCAAAATGGTTGCATTGAAAACGTGAACTCATCCGGAAAAAAAATGACACCCCGCACAGTTCCGTTCACTGAAGTCTGAAAAAGTTATTAGTGGCAAAAGATGTCAAAATTAAGAATTTTTTTTGTATAGGTTTTAGTCTTTGTATATGTATGAAAATATTATAAAACCTATATAAATTTGGAATATCTGTGATTGTACTGACCCAAAGATTAAAGTAGACGTGATTTGGGGCACACAGTAAAAGCAGTAAAAACCAAGCCCACAAGAAAATGGAGCAAATGTGTTTTTTTTTTCCAATTTCACCACATTTGGAATTTTTTTCTTGCTTCCCAGTACACAACATGAAATATTAAATACCATCACTGCAGTGATTTGTTTGTGCGCTGCCATCTTAGCTCCGATCATCGCTCCCCGTGACATCATCGGGGAGCAGCGATCCATCGCCATAACAGCCTCGGGTCACACAAAGATCCGAGGCTATCATGATGTGGGCTATCTATTATAATGTGCGATTTGCCCATTATAATATATAGGGGCAGATTTACTTACCCGACCCATTCGCGATCCAGCGTCGCGTTCTCTGCGGTGGATTCGGGTCCGGATGGGATTTATTAAGGTAATTCCTCCGCCGTCCACCAGGTGGCGCTTCTGCGCTGAAGAGCTTCAGTGTCATCCATTGTGACATGTTTTTTGATAATTAAGGGACTATGAGTGTCCACAGATGGGTATGTAGCATGCATTAGTTCAGACTCAGCTTTATTTGCACTTCCTCTAGCACTTTGTTCACCACGTCCAGGTCTTTTTTGACTAGGGGATGGAAGAATATGCATGTTCATTATTTTCATTGTGCATGGAAGCATACACTTGGTTTTGTACGTTTTTAAATGTTTTTAACATGTTTGTACTATATATATTAAATAAAGATATACTGTATATTCCGGCGTATAAGACGACCTGGTGTATAAGACGACCCCCCTACTTTCCTGTTAAAATATAGAGTTTAAGATATATTCGCCGTATAAGACTACCCCTTTTCCAACGCATACAAAACACCGGTAAAAATTTAAAAAAAAACAGATTTGAATTTAACATGGTCCTTTTTTTAATTTAAATTCTTATGATATGCAGGTATATAGCAGGAAAACTGTCGCTCATAAACATAAGGCATACAACAACATTACCATCGTCCATTTTACTGTAAATGTTACCATACTGTACTTTAAATTTTTATTTTATTAAATATTCCACGCCATGTACTCAGAAGCGGGAAAAAAATTCCAAATGCAATGAAAATGGTGAAAAAACGCATTTGCGCCATTTTCTTGTGGGCTTGGATATTACGTCTTTCACTGAGCGCCCCAAATGACATGTCTACTTTATTCTTTGGGTCGGTATGATTACGGGGATACCAAAGTTGTATAGGTTTTATAATGTTTTCATACATTTACAAAAATGAAAACCTCCGGTACAAAAATTATTTTTTTGATTTTGCCAACTTCTGGCGCTAATAACTTTTTTATACTTTGGTGTACGGAGCTGTGGGTGGTGTCATTTTTTGCAAAATTTGATAATATTTTCAATGATATCATTTTTAGGACTGTATGACCTTTTGATCACTTTTTATAGATTTTTTAATATTTTTCAAAATGGCAAAAAAGTGCCATTTTCGACTTTGGGCGCTATTTTCTGTTACGGGGTTAAACGCATTAAAAAAACGTTATCATATTTTGATAGATCGGGCATTTTCAGATGCGTCGATACCTGATGTGTTTATGATTTTTACTGTTTATTTATATTTATGTCAGTTCTAGCGAAAGGGGGGTGATTTGAAATTTTAGGGTTTTTTATTATAATTTTTTTAAACTTTTTTTTATTTTATTTATACTATTTTTCAGATTCCCTAGGGTACTTTAACCCTAGGTTGTCTGACCGATCCTACCGTATACTGCCATACCACAGTATGGCAGTATATGGGGATTTTCCTCATTCATTACAATGTGCTATCAGCACATTGTAATGAAGGGGTTAAAACGAAATAGCCTTGGGTCTTCGGAAGACCAGAGGCTACCATGGAGATGGATTGTAGCCCCCGATGACGTCACGGGAGTGGCGATCCCAGGTAAGATGGCGGCACCCATGCGCCGCTATCTTTTTGAGGCTGCCGGCAGCTTTGCCAGCAGCCATCGCTGTGAAAACACCCGCGATCGGTGCTAGCCATATGCAGCAAAGACTTACGGGCTGAGCCCTCTCCATGCAGCGCGACCCGACCGCCGCCGTGAATACACGGCGGGCGGTCGTGATTACCGGCGTATAAGACGACCCCAGACTAGACAGAAGATTTTTCTGTTTTCAAAAGTCGTCTTATACGCCGGAATATACGGTACTTTTCTATTTCATTCTTGAATGATTTTTGCTTTAAGATTATACACATCCCTCCAATATCGCAAGACCCCCTTGCATACAAATGAGCATTCTCCTTCTTCCTGTTTCCAGGATGAGACACAAGCCATCTTTTGGGAATTGTGAAAACTCTAACTTACAGTGAGCGTTGTCAGGATTCTTTTAAACTAGGTTCCCCTGGTGTATAGCAAAAAGTCCCAAAAGAAATTTCCCATCAGGCCTATATATATCTGCTCTGACCCTAAAATGTAATATAGAATTGTAATAAAAGATGACTATTATTACAGTTTGCCAGAACTAAAAGGCATTTATAAAATATTTTTCTTTAAAATTGGGTAAAACTATTGTATCAAATAGCTAAATACAGAGAGGATCTCTTCCATTTAGAAACCATGAAACTTTCTAAACTAGTCATATCTCTCAAGGCTAAGCCATGACCCATCTTATCCATCAGTTAACCTCAATTTACTCCTTTCATCCTAGCACCAGTAAGTTCTCTTTCCTGTTCTATATTCATTTTTTTAAACTATCAAAAATAAAAGGCTTAAACAAGCCACATTAATTTCCCTGACATTTCTGCTGATAGAAGTCTAACTGGTTTCCCCAAGTGCATAAAAAGTGATACAGTAGAGAGCAGTTTAACTCACAGTCACAGTTTGGTTTAAAGAATTTTTATGTCTCCCAGAGCCCAATTCTATGTGTATTTCCCACTCTCAGGAGAAGAGAATGCAAGAGAAATCATTTATGGAACCATCTGGGGTTCATAATGAGGCTCTCACATTATGACTAATTAAATGTTTAGATCTCCAGGAAAGGAATCGGGTCAAAGAAAATTCTTACCTAAAAGATTCTCTAAATCCTTTGCACAGGCATACGCAGAAACAAGTTACAAAGTTAAAAATATCCTCATTCCTATTGTTTCATTTGACTGTTTGTACTGTTTGTGATGTTTTATTTTATTTGTATATGTCCTCTATGATTTGTAAAGCGCTGCAGAATATGATCCCAATACAGGCAGTCCCTGGGTTACATACAAGATAGGGTCTGTAGGTTTGTTCTTAAGTTGAATTTTTATGTAAGTCGGAACTGTATACTTTAAAATTGAAAACCCAGCCAAAATATTTTGGGTCTCTGTCACAAAAATGTTGGGTTGTCATAAGAAACAGGACTAACACTAAAGCTTCATTACAGACATCATTAATAACTGTTATATTGTAGCCTAGGACTAAAGTACAGTAAATTACCAAAATCCAGAGGTCCGTTTATAACTAGGGGTCGTCTGTAAGTCAGGTGTTCTTAAGTAGAGAACTGCCTGTATATAAATAAAGATTATTATTATTAAATATCAGCCTATGTAGCGACCTATAGTGAACTTTGCAGGATCAGGTCCCCCAGATCAGGTCCCCCAGATCCAGAGGGTTTGTTTTTGGTGTAACAAATTGTACTTTGTAGTGATGGATTTATTATTCTATGCAGTGTACTGGAAAGTTCCAAATGCTGTGAAATTGGTGTTATTCTCTTGTGGGTTTCTTATTCACGGCTTTCACTCTGCAATCCAAATGACTCATCTCCTTTATTCTTTAAGTCAGCAAAAATACAGTGATAAAGATTTTATTTTGTTTTAAAATATTTTAAAAACTTAAAACCTTCTTTATTAAAAAAAAATATACATAACTTTTTCACAATTCAGTGTACAGAGCTATGTAAGGTGTCATTTTTTGCAAGATGAGCTGGCTTTTTTTGCTACCATTTTTGTGGACTGTATGAACTTTTTTTCACTTTCTATTAAATTTTTATGTGTTGTAAAATGGCAAAACAGTGGTGTTTAATACATATTTGGGTGCTATTTTCCATTATAGGTTTCAACACCGAGAATAAAGTTTTTAATATTTTGATAGATTGGGACTTTTGGGGCATGGAAATATCTAACATGCTTAGGATTTTATTTGTTTATTTTAATATCAGTTCTTGGGAAATGGAAGTAGTTTGAACTTCTAGGTTTTTTAACTTTTACATTTTTTATTACTATTTTTTAGACCCCCTAGGGTACATTAACCCTAGGGAGTCTGTTGCTCCTACTATATACTGCACTACTATAGAGAATTTATTATATATCTGTAAAAGTATGCCACTGCCAGCACCGAACGCTGGTGTTACTGGTTGAGGTCCTAGTTCAGAATCTGAACAGGAATTTAAAATACAAACCCAAATTTTAACAGGTCTGCCCTTCATAGTCATCTCATAACCTATCAGAGGCATTCTGGTAGTTGAATGGACTAAAAGCTGGTAATACTGTCCCTCCAAGTGTTGAACTTGTCAAATGCAGAGCACCTAAGTGCACTACGGAAATTTTGATCACTTTCCAAGACAAATTTTCTTTCAATATGGCACAGACATGATCAAAAATGTAACATATCAACCCCAAAAGTTGTATTTGTGCAAAATGCCCTAGAAATAAACTCTGCAGTTTTTAATGCAAATCTATTGATGAATTCCCCTACAGCATTGTAAAGAAAGATGATAAAGAATTATTATTTCATGAATGCAATTATTTTTCCTAAACATCCTAGACATTTCTGGAGAGGTGCCAGACCCTCCTTCATGGTGCAACATGGTGCAACAAAAAAACAAATAAACACACTTGCACCACAATTCTGGCCTAAAATGGCTTGCACCACAGTTATAAGGCTTTTAGACCGTTTTTGGCACTTTCCTGACTTGCCCTTTTAAGGGGGCGTGGCCTTCTGGAGATGGTCTCACAAGAAAGGGCATAGTTTGAGGGAAATCATCCGTGCACCCAAAATTCTGTTTAGACCAGTTAAAATTAGGTCTGAAGAAGAAACCGACAGTCTTATCCTACACTAGATCATCACAGTGATAGATCTGGCGCAGCAAAAAGTGACCTAATTCTAGTGGGCCCCTACTCTATTAGGAGTGGCATCACATTTAATCCACTGCCTCCTCAACATAGCACCAGAAGAGATCAAGTCCCAATTGCCCCAAAGCACCCCTACTGGCTGGCATAGCCCCCATGGCTCTCGGCCCCGGGTCTATACTAGCACCACAAAGGTAGTAGGCACCATGTGCACTTGTCTGAAATGCTCACCATGTGTGAACAGGTCTTGAGTGCTCCATGTGGTCTCAGACACTAGCTAAGAGGAAGTAGGGGGCCACTATATACAGTCTCAGTCTTATTTAAAAACACCTGAGTCGATTGGGGCGGAGTGCTGGTGCCAGGCAAAAAAACTAAATAAATGAGGGGATGAGAGACACCAGGTAATTCTAGCACACTGCTATAGATCCATATAAAATTCTTCATATACTGCAATATTGCAATTTTGCAGCACATAAAAAAAATTATCAAAAGTTCATACAAGATGATAGCAATAAAAATATCACAAGGATACACAAAAAATTTACATCTTACACAGTGCCGCACTCCGAAGTATGAGAACTTTATTGGCATAATCACATTGCAATTGTAAATTTATTGGCCCACAGTTATTAAAAACAATGCAAATGCCAGATTCAGGAATTGTGGCACATTTTTTAAATGAATCTGGCACACCATGCACTGCTCTGACAGAGTGTACCAACTTTTTTTGGTGCACCATTAACATACGGCGTGTGACATAGTTCTGTCATACACTGCTTGATAAATGTGGTGCGCGGTCCTACTGTGCACAAGTACACCCCTTTCAGCGCATCAGGTATAGTGCAAGCAGTTTGCACTAGGAAGAATGTGCAAAGTCAGATGGAAAACTGGTGCAGGGGCTTTAATAAATGTCATTGTTGTCAGAATAGGCCAAAATAAGGGATTTTTTTCGTACAAAGGGTTTTATTTTTGTAAAAACTGTTGAAACAGAATACAACTTACTGTATATACTTGTGTATAAGCTGAGTTTTTCAGCACAAAAAATGTGCTGAAAAACGCCCCCTCGGCTTATACACGAGTCTATAGACAATGTCAATGCACTTAAATAATAATAGACTTATATACTCACCCTCCGGTGGCTCCCCTGATATCCGTTCGGGTCCTCTTCAGGTTTCCGCGCCTGTCTTCTTTCTTCTATAATATTGTGCTGGGCGCCGCCATGTTTCTCTCCCGGGCGGTGCCTAGTATGACGTCAGCACAGCGCGTTATACTATGCGCCTGCCGGCCGGGAGTGAGCCATAGCGCCACTTTTACAGAAGAAATAAGATAGACGCAGAAGCCAGAAGAGGACCTGGGCGGATATCGGGGGAGCAGTGCTGGCTGTATACTACTGAGGGCAGGCTGACTTGACTGTATACTACTGGGGGCAGGCTGGGCTGGCTGTATACTACTGGGGACAGGCTGAGGTGGCTGTATACTACTGCTGGCAGATGGGGGTGGCTCTATACTACTGGGGACAGGCTAGGGTGGCTGTATACTACTGGGGAAGGCTGTATACTACTGGGGGCAAGCTGGGGTGGCTGTATACTGCTAGGGGCTGGCTGGGGTGGCTCTATACTACTGGGGGCAGGCTGATGTTGTTGTATACTACTGAGGGCAGGCTGAGGTGGCTCTATACTACTGGGGGAATGCTGGGGTGGCTGTATAATACTGGGGCAGGCTGTATACTACTGGGGGCAGGCTGTATACTACTGGAGGCAGGATGGGGTGGCTCTATACTACTGGGGGCAGGCTGTATACTACTAGAGGCAGGCTGGAAAGGCTGTATACTACTGGGGGCAGGCTGTATACTACTGGGGGCAGGCTGGGCTGGCTGTATACTACTGGGGGCAGGCTGGGCTGGCTGTATACTACTGGGGGAAGGCTGGGCAGGCTGTATACTACAGGGGGCAGGCTGTATAGTATAGGGGGCTGGCTGGATATATACTGGGGGGTTCTGTGACCAATGCATTTCCCACCCTCAGCTTATACTTGAGTCAATAGGTTTTCCCAGTTTTTGGTGGTAAAATTAGGGGTCTCTGCTTAGACTTTTGTCGGCTTATACTCGAGTATATACAGTATATAAATTTTGTGTCCCTGTGATCATAAAAACCCAAGGAATAAATTCAATGTGTCATTTGGAGTGTGCAGTGAAAGCTGTACATACTGTGTCCACAAGAAATAGAATTTCATTGCATTTGGAATTTTTTTTCCAGCTTCCCAGCAAGTGGCAAGGAAAATGAAATGCAGCCACTGGGAAGTTCAATTTTTTGGGCAGAAAAAAATCCATCATATAGCCATGTAAATGGAAAAATAAAAAAGTTATAGATTTTTAAAGTCGGGAAATAAAATAGAAATACAAAAATGGAGGGGTCCTTAAAGTGCTATGAAATTAAAACTGATACATTGGGGCTCATTTACTAAGGGTCCCAAAGCCACACTTTTGCGTGTTTCCCAAATATTTACATTACGCGCAAAATTGTCCTGGGATTTTGGTGCACATGCTCGGATTTTGGTGCATCGACGCCAGCTTGCATGCAACAGAAATGGCTGCATTCACACTGATGTTTGCTTGCATTGCTATGGCCCGGGCAGGCATACGTCAGCCGCGATTGAGAGCAGGAGGGGTAAGCCCTCCCTGCTCCATTGCAATTCATTATGTATGAAACGTACCACACCAGGTCTGCCTCTGGTCTTGTGGCTGGTGTGGACGATGTCCTGTACATTACAACTTTGCAGAGATCATTACTGAGGTGACAGGATACTTCACCATCAAGCCCATGATGAGTGATCATACCATTATATAATTTGGGGTATACACTCTCTTCATTTCAGTGTAAGTTATCTGCAAGCTGAATTCTTATTACTTAAAGTCTTAAATCTTACAAATATTGTAATGATGTACATGGTTTCATTGTATCTGTAATGTCTGCTGAAAAATCAACCAAGAAGTAAGTTTGCAGTTTATGGTTGTCATTTCATATATTCATTAAGAAAACTTGTGAAATAAAAAGTGTTAACTTCACAGTGATGGTTGAGTTGGGCCCGTGGAGATCATAGCCTTAGTATTATGACAGATTGCTTCTTCATATTAATAACTGACAGCAGATATGTCAAAAAGTAATTTCACATTATATAGTGCTAAGCATGCTGAGAGGCTACTGGATTAGGGCATTAATTATAATAGCGAAGAGAAGAGGATCCCAAATCATTAGAGAGGATTTTGATAAAGAGGAAAGGAGTGTCAAACTGTCTTAGGCATTTTAAAGAATAAGGAAACTTAGAGATTAAAAAGTAAATGAATCTTACTTAAATCATTGAATCTGTTTAAAAGTAAACAATAGAGTTATACTTCAAAACTAGAAGACAGGGTGGGGTTAGAAAATATGGCAAATATACTACACATACTCTTCACTTCACATTAGTGATGTTTGGTCTTTTTGTAAAAGTCCTTTTTAATTTTATACTATTTTCTTAGATGCAAATTTTCTAATTTTTCAATTAAATCATGCCTGTTAAAAATTGTAGGTGATACAAGAATAAATAAGCAATTTACAATTATGTATTTTGAGTGCACATTGTATTTCTATTGAATATTGTCTTTGGGAAGCAAAGGTGGTGAACATTTTTGGGAGCCAGCCAAGAAGTGTTAGAGCTAGGTAATATGGAATCATTTTCAATACTCCTCTCCTATAAACAAATCCCTTATAACCTTGAATTATTTAGATAGAATGTGATTTTCAAAAAGTCTATGACAATATATTTTTTTTTAAAAAAGAACCTTCTCAGTCACACATGTTGTATGTTTGTTTGTATGTTGTATATTTCTGAGAACTCTAAATTAATTTTTATTCATTTTCAAATTAGCATTTAACATTTGGGCTGGTCCAGAGTTTCAATGTGCTTCTCATTCACCCTTACCTAGCCCCAGTTTGTTTAAAGCCTGATTGAACAAGCCATTTTTCCTAAATGCCAAGAGCCATTGGGGATCATTTACTAAGGGACCGATTCGCGTTTTCCCGACGTGTTACCTGAATATTTCCGATTTGCGCCGTTTTTTCCTGAATTGCCCCGGGTTTTTGGCACACACGATCGGATTGTGGAGCATCGACACCGGCATGCACACGCCGGAAATCGGGGGTCGTGGCCGAAGGAAAACCCGATGGATTCGGAGAAACAGTCACTTTTTTAAAAAAAAGTGTCACTGGACACGCGCTTACCTTCCACAGGAATAGGATCGTGAACTCTGGCGGACCTCGGCGGACTTCAGTGCAGCAGCGATACCTGGTGGACGTCAGAGGAACTGCCTTAGTGAATCGCCGGAAGACCTGAATCCACAGCAGAGAACGCGATGCTGGATCGCGAATGGACTGGGTAAGTAAATCTGCCTCATTGTCTTTTGTTTATTTATTTTTTATTTCAGTATTTTTCATCAATATTGCTATGTAAGGGTAAATCTAGCTATATCATGTTTTGTGGAACACTTTGTAATGTTTAAAGGAATCGTTTTGGGATACAGGCAGTCCCCGGGTTACATACAAGATAGGGTCTGGAGGTTTGTTCTTAAGTTGAATTTGTATGTAAGTCGAAACTGTATATTTTATAATGGAAGTTTTAGACAATTTTTTTTCTTTTGCCCCAGTGACAATTGGAGTTTCAAAATTTTTGGTGTAATTGGACCAAGAATTATCAATAAAGCTTCATTACAGACATCTTACAGCTGATCATTGCAGTCTGGGACTATAGTAAAGCATCCAGAGAGCTTCACCAGAGGTCACATGGGGCAGAGGGGTCCGTCTGTAACTATGGGTTGTCTGTAAGTCGGGTGTCCTTAAGTAGGGGACCGCCTGTATATGTATTAACTCTTTCTAGGCGAAAATAGAAAAAGAACCTGAAATTCTTTCAAATTTTTAAGCTATAAAATTTGTGTTGTCCATCATATATCATTTATTTATTTCCTTAGTTTATATTACAGAAAAATAAAAAAGAAGTATCATTTTGGCTTCTTAGTTTTACTGTTTTATATAAATGAAAACATGTTTTCTTAGTACCAAAAATAAATATTTTTTTATTGCTTTTAAGATAAAATTATTGCAATAAGACATCCAGTATCATGGATACAGAGTAAAGATTTAAAACATTTTCTGATTACCATGTACCATATATTCCGGCGTATAAGACGACCTGGTGTATAAGACGACCCCCCTACTTTCCTGTTTAAAATATAGAGTTAAAGATATATTCGCCTTATAAGACCGGTAAAAATTTAAAAAAAAACAGATTTAAATTTAACATGGTCCTTTTTTTAATTAATTTTCTTACGACATGCAGGTATATAGCAGGATAACTGTCGCTCATAAACATAAGGCATACAACAACAACACTACCATCGTCCATTTTACTGTAAATGTTACCATACTGTACCTTAAATTTTTATTTTATTAAATATTCCATGCCAGATATTGTTGCAGTGAGCTCTGCAGAGTTCTGTGGCTGATAACCCTTAAAAAAGCATCAGGAAAGCGAGTGTATGAGCTTGGCGGCGAGTGTGCATTGATCTGAAGTGTGTGCAGTGTTTTAAGTGTGACTTACGTTTAAGGGACTTAAGTTTGAGGGACTTTAGCAGGTAACTGCTGTGTTTTGTGTTACTTTGACTGTAAATTCTTCTTTCTGTGCATATTTCTATTGTAATTCCCATTAGAATAATGGACTCCATAAGTGGCATTGCTACACGGTGTACATCCTGTGCCATGTATGCTTTCCTTGAACAGCCGTTCGAGGGGGAATACTGCTGTGTGGGGTGTGTGAAAATTGCTCACCTGGAAGCCCAGATTCTGGATCTAAATGAGCAAGTTTCAAGGCTGCGGGCAATTGATAATATGGAAAGAAGTTTGCTGCTCCTGGAGCACAAACTCTCTGGGGAAGATGGGTGTGGGGAGGGAAATATGGAGGTGCAGAGTGAGGGGGCAGCTAGTTGGGTAACATGTAGAAGGCGGGGTAGAGGGAAGAGTTGTAGGGAGTCTAGTCCTGATCTGGTACACCCCAATAAGTTTGCCAGGCTGGCGGATGAGGGGGGTATCAGCTCTGGGGTAGCAATGCTGCAGAAAGACGTGGCCGCTAGCAACCAGGGGAATGTCTGCTCCGATAAGAAGGGTAATGGGAGCACAGGCAAGGTCAGACAAGTGCTGGTAGTGGGAGATTCGATTATTAGGGGAACACACAGGGCAATCTGTCACAAAGACCGTGCTTACCGAACAGTGTGTTGTTTGCCGGGTGCTCGGGTTCGGCATGTTGCGGATCGGGTTGACGGATTACTGGGAGGGGCTGGTGAGGAACCAGCGGTCATGGTCCACATTGGCACTAATGACAAAGTAACAGGTAGATGGAAGGTCCTTAAGAATGATTTCAGAGATTTAAGCCATAAGCTCAGGGCAAGGACCTCAAAGGTAATTTTCTCTGAAATACTGCCTGTACCACGTGCCACACCAGAAAGGCAGCGGGAGATCAAGGAGGTAAATAAGTGGCTCAAAAGTTGGTGTAGGAAGGAGGGTTTTGGGTTCATGGAGAACTGGACTGAATTTTCTGTCGGCTACAGGCTCTACAGTAGGGATGGGCTGCACCTCAATGGGGAGGGGGCCGCTGTTTTAGGGGAAAAAATGGCTAGAAGGTTGGAGGAGTGTTTAAACTAGAGACCTGGGGGGAGGGCAACTACACTTGTGCAGGGCAAATAGACAGTGTACATAGAGAGCTGGGAAGAGTCATAGTTCATGGGGGAGGAAGGGGGGCTGGAATGAGATTGGGGAATAAGGACAAAAGGAATACGGACAGGGAAAACCATATAAAGTGTGTGTACACAAATGCCAGAAGCCTCACAAACAAAATGGAGGAACTGGAACTCTTGATGTTGGAGCGGAAATATGGTATAGTGGGTATCAGCGAGAAATGGCTCGACAGTAGCTATGACTGGTCTGTTACTATAAATGGTTATAGTCTTTTTAGAAAGGATCGTATAAATAAAAAAGGTGGAGGGGTTTGTTTATATGTGAATTCTTGCCTCAAGCCCGTCCTGCGAGATGACATCAGTAAAGCAAATGTGGAGTCCCTATGGGTGGAGATAAGAGGAGGGAAAAAGAATAATAAAATATTACTAGGGGTTTGTTATAAGGCTCCAAATATAATGGAGGCAACAGAGGAAATGCTGATAAGTGAAATGGATGCGGCTTCAAAGCTTGGTGAAGTACTTATCATGGGGAACTTCAATTACCCAGATATCGACTGGGGGGCAGAAACCTGCAGGTCCTTCAAAGGCAGCAGGTTCTTGTCAACAACAAAAGACATTTACCTGTCGCAACTAGTCCTGGAGCCAACAAGAGGGGGGGCACTGCTGGACCTTATCCTAACCAACAGACCTGATAGGGTATCAAAACTGCAGGTTGGGGGGAACCTGGGGAATAGTGATCATAATATCATTGATTTTGTATTACGCTTTACTAAGAGAGTTAGTGAAGGGGCAACCAACACTCTAAACTTCAGGAGGGCAAATTTTCAGCAACTAAGGGAAGACCTTAAAGGCATAGACTTGGATAATGTTCTCAAAGACAAAAGCCCCCCCCAAAAATGGGACTTTTTCTCATATATTCTGAAAAAGTCCTGTGAGAAACACATACCTTATGGGAAAAAGCATAAAAGGAACAAGAAAAAGCCAATGTGGCTAACTAGTCTTGTAAGGAAAGCAATAAGCGAGAAAGATAAAGCGTTTAAGGTGCTAAAACGTGAAGGTAGCGATGAGGCATTACAGGATTATAGAGAGAAAAATAAATCCTGTAAAAAGCAGATAAAGGCCGCAAAAATAGAGACTGAGAGAAATATTGCCAGGGAGAGCAAAAATAATCCCAAATAATTTTTCAAGTATATAAATGATAAGAAACTAAAAACAGAGAGTGTGGGTCCCCTTAGAAATAACATGGGGGTCATGGTGGAAGGAGATGAGGAAAGGGCCAATCTACTGAATGTCGCCTTCTCAACTGTCTTTACCCAGGAAAATCCCCTGGCGGAAGACACAATGAAGAATAATGTAAATTCTTTTTATAATGTCAACAGTTTAACCCAGGAAGAGGTACGGCGCCGCCTCGCAACCACTAAGATAGATAAATCACCTGGGCCAGATGGCATACACCCCCGGGCTCTGCATGAATTATGTACGGTGATAGACAAACCTTTATTTTTAATATTTGAAGATTCACTGAGGACTGGTTATGTTCCACAGGAATGGCGCATAGCAAATGTGGTACCAATATACAAAAAAGGATCAAATAGCGATCCTGGAAACTACAGACCCGTGAGTCTAACTGCTGTGGTGGGGAAAATATTTGAGGGGTTTATTAGAGATGCTATCCTGGAGTATCTCAGTTATAAGGCACAACCTTATAACCCAGCGCCAGCATGGGTTTATGAGAGATCGGTCCTGTCTGACTAATCTGATTGGTTTCTACGAGGAGGTAAGTTCCAGACTGGATCTGGGGGACGCTGTGGATGTTGTATATCTGGACTTTTCAAAGGCATTTGACACCGTGCCACTTAAAAGGTTGGTATATAAAATGAGACTGCTGGGAGTAGGAGAAAATCTGTGTATTTGGGTAAGTAATTGGCTTAGTGATAGAAAACAGAGGGTGGTCATTAATGGCACATTCTCAGATTTTGTTGATGTTACCAGTGGAGTGCCACAGGGGTCAGTATTGGGGCCACTTATTTTTAATATTTTTATTAATGACCTTGTAGTGGGTTTACACAGTCAAGTTTCAATATTTGCAGATGATACTAAGCTGTGTAAAGTAATAAATACTGAGGTCGATAGTTTAGCATTACAGAGGGATCTGTGGAAGCTTGAGGAGTGGGCAGAGAAATGGTTGATGAGGTTTAATGTAGATAAATGCAAAGTTATGCACTTGGGCCATGGTAACAAAAAGTATAATTATGTTCTAAACGGTCAATTACTTAGTAAAACTGAAGCTGAAAAGGACTTGGGGGTATTGATGGATGGTAAACTTAATTTTAGTGACCAGAGCCAGGCGGCTGCTGCTAAAGCAAATAAAATAATGGGATGTATCAAGAGAGGAATAGATTCTCATGATAGAGACATAGTTTTGCCCTTATACAAATCCCTGGTCAGACCACACATGGAATATTGTTTTGGGCACCAGTGTATAAAAAGGATATAGTAGAGCTGGAACGGGTGCAGAGGAGAGCAACCAGGATTATTAGGGGAATGGGGGAACTAGAATACACTGACAGATTAAAAAATTTGGGATTATTCAGTTTAGAAAAAAGACGACTGAGGGGAGACCTCATTACAATGTACAAATACCTGAATGGACAGTACAAGGATCTCTCCAAAGATCTCTTTATACCTAGGCCTGTGACCAGGACAAGGGGGCATCCTCTACGGCTAGAGGAGAGGCGATTTTACCATCAACATAGACAAAGGTTCTTTACTGTACGAGCAGTGAGACTATGGAATGCTCTGCCGCAGGAGGTTGTAATGGCGGACTCTATGTACATGTTCAAGAGAGGCCTGGATGACTTTCTGGAGAGAAAAAATATCATGGGTTATGGGGATAAAACATTTATTTAATTCTTAAAGGTTGGACTTGATGGACTTGCGTCTCCTTCCAGCCTTATATACTATGATACTATGATACTATGATACTATGATGTACTCAGAACTGGGAAAAAAATTCCAAATGCAATGAAAATGGTGAAAAAACACTTTCGCTCCATTTTCTTGTGGGCTTGGATATTACGTCTTTCACTGAGCGCCCCAAATGACATGTCTACTTTATTCTTTGGGTCGGTACGATTAAGGGGATGCCAAATTTGTATAGGTTTTATAATGTTTTCATACATTTACAAAAAGAAAACCTACCGTACAAAAATTATTTTTTTGATTTTGCCAACTTCTGGCGCTAATAACTTTTTTATACTTTGGTGTACGGAGCTGTGGGTGGTGTCATTTTTTGCGAAATTTGATAATATTTTCAATGATATCATTTTTAGGACTGTACAACCTTTTGATCACTTTTTATAGATTTTTTTATATTTTTCAAAATGGCAAAAAAGTGCCATTTTCGACTTTGGGCGCTATTTTCTGTTACGGGGTTAAACGTATTGAAAAACCGTTATCATATTTTGATAAATCGGGCATTTTTGGATGCGTCGATACCTGATGTGTTTATGATTTTTACTGTTTATTTATATTTATCTCAGTTCTAGTGAAAGGGGGGTGATTTGAAATTTTAGGGTTTTTTATTATAATTTTTTTTTTTTAACTTTTTTTTTTTTTATTTATACTATTTTTCAGACTCCCTAGGGTACTTTAACCCTAGGTTGTCTGATCGATCCTACCATATACTGCCATACTACAGTATGGCAGTATATGGGGATTTCCCTCCTCATTCATTACAATGTGCTATCAGCCCGAGGCTACATGATGACATCACGGGGAGCGGCGATCCCAGGTAAGATGGCGGCGCCCATGCGCCGCTATCTTTTTGAGGCTGCCGGCAGCTTTGCCGGCAGCCCTCGCTGTGAAAACACCCGCGATCGGTGCTAGCACTGATCGCGGGTGTTACCAGTAAGCCTTTGCTGCAAGCCTTTGTTGGAGAGGAACCTTGTATTCTATGCCCTCCAGGAACTTATTATTGGCATACATTTTTAATATTTTAATAGGTTTATACCGATCATCTCCCAAAATCGCCTTACTTCTTTTAAATATTCACTTAAGGAATTTTTCTAATATAATATTCACTAAAATTCTTAACATTTTATTAACCTAGAAACTGGAAATCTACATGGATCCCTTCTATTAAGATCTTATATAAGAGATTAATCAAGTCTACTCTTACCAGATTTCTAAAAGCCCATACCCTTTTAAAGTATAGCAACTATGGTCCTCTTTTTCTCTGGCTGTCAACAACTACAATGTTCTATGTTGAGTTTTTATGTGACCCAGAAAATTACTTATTCCATTAAAATATAGTTTATTATGACATATCTAATAAAGACAATGTAAATTTCCACAACTTGTAGCATTTCTTGATCTACTTTAGTTTAGGAATGGTAGAAAGCAGAACTTCACTGGATTGGTAAGACTTAAAATTAAAATAGCTTTCTCAAGTACAGTGGCAAAAACATAAAGCGTTGTGATGAAACTCTTTCTCACAAAGATCAACAAGGCAAGGCAGACCAGAAGATACTGTGTGCTTTACAGTATAAAACTAGATTGTACATTAGGTTAGAGGTCAAATAAATGCTTCACTGAGTTCAAGCAGCATACACATTTTACCATCCACTTTTTGGACAAGACTGAGTCTTTATTATTTCATTTCTTGAAAAGAAACCTGTACTAAAAGTAAGAGATAAGGAGAAGTCACCCCTGCCTTTAACTATAACAGCTTAAAAACCACTCTAGGAAAGCTTAAAAAAAAGTTTTATTTAGTCTGTGAAATAATTTTGGCTCATTCTGTCATTTGATGTGTAAAGAGTAAAGCACTCCTTTAATGCAAATAGAATTCTTATTTGAAAACAGGTAATTCCACTTATTTGCAATATGTGTGTAATGGTTTGACCTAGTGGTCTTTGTCAAACACAGGAAGCAGTGAATAACAGGGAAACATGGTTGAGTAGGGACTGGCGCCAATTGTTTGTACAACAGTACATTACAGTACATATAAAAATTATGTTTGCATTAAAGGACTGCTTGGCTTTACTCTTTACACTATATTGGAGTTGGTATACTAACTCGTACAGCACCTACCCTACCAATGTGCGACCGCACCTCTTTTTGACCTAGCCATACATTATAGGAAAGAAAGTATTGGGGCACATGTTGAATCAATGAATTCATGTGTTCCACTCAGCTTCATTGCCACAATTGTATAAAACATTACATGTACAGAACTCGGTGACATCAAGGAGGAACCCGATAACATCACAGCGGAACTTGTTGACATCACAGCGGAATCTGGTGACCTCACAGCAGAATTCGGTGACATCACAGCAGAACCCGGTGACATCACAGTGGAACTCGTGACATCACATCAAAACTAGGTGACTTCACATTGGAACTCGGTGACATCACATCAGAACCCGGAGAAGTTACAACAATACCAAATGGCCTCACAGAGAAACTTGGTGACTTCACAGTGGACCCAAACGACCCAACAGCAGAACTTGGTGACTTCACAGCTGAACCCTGTGACATCACAACAGAAACCTGTGACTAAACAGCAGATCCAAGTGACCTCACAGAGGAATAAAGGGAACTCCCATAAGCATCTGGTGACATCACGGCGGAACTTGGTGACTTCAAATTGGAACTCAGTGACATCACAGTTGAACCAAATGACCTCACAGCGGAACTCGTGACATGACAGTGAAACTTGGTGACATCACAGCGGAACCCTGTGACGTCACAGTGAAATCGGGTGACCTCACAGTGAGAACATATGACCTCAAAGTAAAACCAAATGACTCCCTTTCAGAAATCAGTGACCTCAAATCAGAACTCAGTAACATTACAGCAGAACTCAGTGACCTCACAGTAATACCAAATGACCTCAACTCAGAACTCTGTGACCCAAAGGTGGAACTAGGTGACAACAGAGTGAAACCGGGTGACTTCACAACGGAACTCGGTGACATAACAGCGGAACTCGGTGAGATCACAGTGGAAACAAATGACCTCACAGCAGAACTCGGTGACTTCACATCAGAACTCGGAGACTTTACATCGGAACTCGGTGACTACACAGCGGAACCAAATAACCTCACAGCGGAACTCAGTGACATCACATCAGAATTTGGTGACATCACAGCAGAGCCCGGTGACCTTGCAGCGAAATTCAATGACTTCACATGGGAACTCACAGTGGAACCAAATGACCTCACAGCGGAACTCGGTGAATTCACATCGGAACTCGGTGACATCACAGCGGAACCAAATGACCTCACAGCGAAACACGATGACTTCACATCGGAATTCGGTGATTTTACATCGGAACTCGTAGAGGTATCCGGTGACCTCACAGCAGGATTCGGTGACTTCACAGCAGGATTCGGTGACCTTGCAGCGGAACTCGGTGACTTCACATCTGAACTCGGTGACATCACAGCGGAACCAAATGACCTCACAAGGGAACTCTGTTACTTCACATTGGAACTTGGTGACTTTACATCGGATCTCAGTGACATCATTGCGAAACTCGGTGACATCGCAGCGGAGCTCAGTGACATCAAAGTGTAATCTGGTGACTTCATAGCAGAATTTGGTGACCTCACAGAAGAACTCAGTGACTTCACATCGGAATTCGGTGACATCACAACAGGACCAAATGACCTCACAGCGGAACTCAGTGACTTCACATCGGAACTCGGTGACATCACAGCGGAACCAAATGACCTCACAGCAGAGCTTGGTGACTTTATATCGGAACTCAGTGACTTCACAGTGGTCTTCGGTGACCTCAAAGCAGGATTTGGTGACCTTGTTGTGGAACTCGGTGACTTAACATCTGAACTTGGTGACATCACAGCAGAACTAAATGACTTCACAAGGGAACTTGGTGACATCACTGTGAAACTTGGTGACATCGCAGCAGAACTCAGTGACTTCACAGCAGAATACGGTGACCTCACAGCAGAACTCAGTGACTTCACATCGGAACTCGGTGACATCACAGCGTAACCAAATGACCACACAGTGGAACTCGGTGACTTCACATCAGAACTTAGTGACTTTACATCGGAACTCAGTGACATCACTGCGGAATCCAGTGACCTCACAGCAGAATTCAGTGACCTCACAGTGGAACTCAGTGACTTCACATCGGAACTTGGTGAAATCACAGTGGAACCAAATGACCTCACATCAGAACTTGGTGACTTCCATCGGAACACGGTGACTTCACATCGTGTGATACCACAGCAGAACTAAATGACCTTTACAGTATAAAACTAGATTGTACATTAGGTTAGAGGTCAAATAAATGCTTCACTGAGTTCAAGCAGCATACACATTTTACCATCCACTTTTTGGATTTGATTCCAAATGACCTCACATTGATACCAAATGAATTCAACTCGGAACTCAGCGTGTGATATCACATCTGAACTCGGTGACATCACAGCGGAACTCGGTGAGATCACAGTGGAAACAAATGACCTCACAGTGGAACTCGGTGACTTCACATAGGATCTTGGTGACTACACAGCGGAACCAAATAACCTCACAGCGGAACTCAGTGACTTCAAATCGGAACTCAGTGACATCACATCGGAACTCGGTGACATCACAGCGGAACTCATTGACATCACAGCAGAATACGGTGACCTCACAGCAGAATTTGGCAACATCACGGCAGAGCCCGGTGATACCACAGCAGAACCAAATGACCTTTACAGTATAAAACTAGATTGTACATCAGGTCAGAGGTCAAATAAATGCTAAACTGAGTTCAAGCAGCATACACATTTTACCATCCACTTTTTGGATTTGATTCCAAATGACCTCACAGTGATACCAAATGACCTCAACTCGGAACTCTAAGACCCAAAGGTGGAACTAGGTGACAACACAGCAAAGCCGGTTGACATCACAGTGGAACTCGTTGACATCACAGCGGAACTCGGTGACATCACAGTGGAAACAAATGACCTCACAGCGGAACTCGGTGACTTCACATAGGATCTTGGTGACTACACCGCGGAACCAAATAACCTCACAGCAGAACTCAGTGACTTCAAATCTGAACTCAGTGACATCACAGCGGAACTCAATGACATCACAGCGTAATCCGGTGACCTCACAGCAGAATTTGCCAACATCACAGCAGAGCCTGGAAAATCGGGGGACGTGGCCGACCGAAAACCTGACGGATTCGGAAAAACCGCTGCATTTAAAAAAAAAAGTGTTGCGAAAATTGCACTTACCTTCATTCGGCCTGGCTCGGTGTATTTCAGTGCATTCCGATGCTCTTCAGCGCAGCAGCGCCACCTGGTGGACGGCAGAGGAACTACCTTAATAAATCCCGGCCGGCCCCGAATCCAGCGCAGAGAACGCGCCGCTGGATCGCGAATGGACCGGGTAAGTAAATCTGCCCCAATATCTCAAAGTAAAACCAAATGACTTCCTTACAGAACTCGGTGACCTTACAGCAGAACCCAGTGACCTCTCAGTGAAAACAAGTGACCTCCCAGAGATACCAAATGACCTTGGAACTTTCTGACGGCAGAACTCAGTGACATCACAGCAGAATCAGGTGACCTAACAGCAGAATTTGGTGACAGCGCAGCGGCACTCGTGACATCACAGCGGAACCAAATGACCTGACAGCAGAACCTGGTGACGTCGTGGCGGAACTAGATGACATCACAGTGGAACTTGGTGACATCGCAGTGGAACGTTGTGACATCACAGCGGAATCGGGTGACCTCAGAGTGAGAAAAAATGTCCTCAAAGTAAAACCAAATGACTTCCTTTCAGAACTCAGTGACCTCACAGCGGAAGTCAGTGACATCACTGCAGAACCTGGTGACCTCTCAGTGAGAACAAATGACCTCACAGTGATACCAAATTACCTCAGCTTGGATCTCTGTAACCTCACAGCAGAACTCGTTGACATCACAACGGAATCCAGTGACTTCCTGGCAGTATAAGATGACATCACAATAGAAACTGGTGAAATCTTTTCGGAAGCCGGTGACATCATGGTGCAACTTTGAGACATCATAGCAGAATTCGGTGACATCACAGTGGAACTCGGTAAAATCACAGCTGAACACGGTGACATCACATCGGAACTCGTTGACATCACAGCGGAACTCAACGACATCACAGTGGATTCCGGTGACATTACAGCAGAATTTGGTTACATCACAACAGAAACTGGTGACATTTTTTCGGAACCCAGTGACATCATGGCGTAACTATGTGACATCATAGCAGAATTAGGTGACATCACAGCAGAGCCCAATGACATTGCATTATAACTCGGTGACATCACAGCTGAACTCGGTGACATAATAACGGAACACAGTGACTTCACTTCGGAGCTCGGTGACTTCACAGCGGAACTCATTGACATCATAGTGGAACTCGGTTGCATCACAGCGGAATCCGTTGACCTCACAGCAGAATTCGGTGACATCACAGTGGAACTCGGTGACATCACAGTGTAACCAAATGTCCTCAAAGCAGAACTCACGAATTCACATCGGAACTCAGTGACTTAACATCGGAACTCGGTGACATCACATCGGAACTCGCTAACATCACAGCGGAACTCGCTGACATCAAAGCAGAACATGGAGACATCACATCGGAACCTGGTGACGTCATGGCGTAACTCTGTGACATCACAGCAGAATTCGGTGACATCACAGCAGAACCCAGTGACATTATATCTGAACTTGGTGACATCACAGTGGAACTCGGTAAAATCACAGCGGAACACGGTGACATCTCATCGGAACTCGTTGACATCACAGCGGAACTCAGCGACATCACAGTGGATTCCGGTGACATTACAGCAGAACATCATAGCGGAACCTGGGGAAATCACATTGGAAGTCAGTGACATAACAGCGAAAGTCATTGACATCATAACTTAACTCGCTGACATCACAGCAGAATTCGGTGACATCAAAGTAGAACATGGAGACATCACATCGGAACCTGGTGACGTCATGGCGTAAATCTGTGACATCACAGCAGAATTCGGTAACATCACAGCAGAACCCAATGACATCACATCGGAACTCGGTGACATCACAGTGGAACTCGGTAAAATCACAGCGGAACACGGTGACATCTCATCGGAACTCGTTGACATCACAGCGGAACTCAGCGACATCACAGTGGATTCCGGTGACATTACAGCAGAATTTGGTTACATCACAACAGAAACTGGTGACATCTTTTCGGAACCTGGTGTCATCATGGCATAACTATGTGACATCATAGCAGAATTAGGTGACATCACGAGAACCCAATGACATTGCAACGGAACTCGGTGACATCACAGCTGAACTCGGTGACATAATAACGGAACCCAGTGACTTCAATTCGGAGCTCGGTGACTTCACAGCTGGAACTCATTGACATCATAGTGGAACTCGGTTGCATCACAGCGGAATCTGTTGACGTCACACTGCAGAATTCGGAGACATCACAGTGGAACTCGGTGACATCACGTGTAACCAAATGTCCTCAAAGCAGAACTCACAAATTCACATCGGAACTCAGTGACTTATAACTTCGGACTCGGTGACATCACATCGGAACTCGCTAACATCACAGCGGAACTCCTGACATCACAGCAGAATTTGGTGACATCAAAGCAAACATGGACATCAATCGGAAACCTGGTACTCACGGCGTACCATGACATCACAGCAGAATTCGGTGACATCACAGCAGAACCCAGTGACATTATATCTGAACTTGGTGACTCACAGCAGAACCGGTGACATCATAGTGACCTGGGGAAATCACATTGGAAGTCAGTGACATAACAGCGAAAGTCGTTGACATCATAACATAACTCAGTGACATCACAGCGGAATTCGCTGACATCACAGCGAACCTGTTGAAATCACAGCAGAACGAAATGACCTCACAGTGGAACTTGGTGACTTCACCACAGAACTCGGTGACATCACAACGAACTTGGTGCTATCATAGCGGAACTCAGTGACATCACAGTGGAATCAGGTGACCTCACTGCATTAATCGTGACACACACTGAAACCAAATGAACTTACAGAGGACCTCAGTGACTTCACATCGCCTAAATGACCTCACAGCGAACTCGTCAACTTCACAGTGGACCCAAATGACCTCACAGCAAAACCCTTTGATGTCCACAGCAAACCCGTTAACACAGCGGAACCCTGTGCCATCACACTGAACCTGGTAACATTACCTCACAACCTTATGACTTCGTATCAGAATCTAGTGACATAATAGCGGTATAAATGACCTCACAACGGAACTCATCAAAATCACTACGGAACCCGGTGACATATTGGCGAAGACATTGACATCGCGGCTGAAGTTGGTGACATCATAGCAGAATTGGTGACCTCAAAGCGAATTCGTGACATCACATCGGAACCCGATGACATCATGGCGACTTATTGACATCACGGAAAACCAAATGACCTCACAGCAGAACCTTGTGACCACACAAGTACAACCTTATGTCTTCACATCAGAATCCAATGACATAAAGCGGAACAAAATGACCTCACAGCGGAACCCAGTGACATCACAGCGGAACCCGTGACATCACATAGGCACTAGGTGACATCACTTCGAAACACGGGACATTACACAGAACTGAAACTTCGGAACTCGGTGCTCTTCACATCCGAACTCGGTGAGATCACTTTGGAGCTTGGTGACATCATAGAGGAACTCGGGGATACCACATCAGAACCAAATGACCTCACAACGGATCTCGGAGAACTCGCAGCGGAACCCTGTGACATCACATTGAACTGGTGACCTCACAGTAAGAACAAATTACCTCAAAGTAAAACCAATGACTTCTTTCAGAACTCGGTGACCTCACAGCGGAACAATTACATCACAGCAGACCCCAGTGACCTCTCAGTGAGAACAAGTGACTTTACAGTGATACCAAATTACCTCAACTTGGAACTCTGTGACCCACACAGAAACCAGAGACATCACAGAGGAATCCGGTGGCCTCACAGCAAAATTCGTGTGACATCAAAGCGGAACTCAATGACATCACAGGAGAACCAAAAACCTCACAGGCGAACATGATGACTTCACATCGGAACTCGGTGACATCACAGTGGAACCTCGTCTATTGCATCGGAACCTCGTACATCACAGTGGAACAAAATGACCTCACAGTGGAACCTGATGAACTCACACACACCCACAAGACTTCACATCAGAATCTAGTGACTAATAGCGGAACCACATGACTTCACGAGGAACTTGTCAACATCACAGCAGAACCTGGTGACATCATGGCGGAACCTGATGACATCACAGTGGAACTCGGTGGCATCACAAGAGAACTCGTGACTCACACAACCAAATGACCTCACAGCGGAACTCAGTGACCTCACAGCGAATCAGGTGACATTACAGCAGAACCAAATGACCTCACAGTGGACCGCGTCGACTTCACACAGAACCTGGTTACATAAAGCGGAACCCCTTGAGATCACATCGGAACACGGTGACATCACAGTGGCACCAAATGACCTCACCAGAACATGGTGACATCACGGCGGAACTCAGTGACCTCATAGTGGAAATCAGTGACTTCAATCTGAATCCGGTGACATCTTAGATGGGACCAACTGACCTCACAGTGGAACCCTGTCAATGTGGAACCCTGTGACATCACAGCAGAATTCGGTGACCTCACATTAAGAACAATTACCTCAAAGTAAAACCAAATGACTTCCTTTCAAACTAGGTGACTTCACAGCGGAAGTCGGTGAACATCAAAGCAGAACCCGTGACCTCTCTGTGATCAAGTCACCTCACAGTGATACCATCTGACCTCAACTTGGATCTCGGTGACATCACAGCTAAACTCGGTGACACCACAACGGAACTTGGGACATCAAAACGGAACTCGATTATTCACATCAGAATCGGTTACATTGTACGGAACCCGGTGACATCACAGCGGAACCAAATGACTTCACATCGGAACCCTGTGACATCAGAGCGGAACCTCCTGCTATCACATCGGATCCGTTGACATCACAACGGACCTAATGACCTCACAGCACAATGGCAAGACTTCACATCAGAATCTAGTACATAATAGCGGAACCACATGACCTCACATAGGAACATGTCAACATCACAGCAGATTCGGTGGCATCATGAGGGAACTCGGTGATATCACAGTGGAACTAAATTCCTCACAGCGGAACTCGTGACTTCACATCAGAACTATTACATCACATCGGAACCCAGTGAATCACAGTGGAACCAAATGACCTCACATCAGAACCTGGTGACATCACAGCAGAACTCAGTGACCTCACGGCGGAATCAGTGACTTCACATTGGAACTCGGTGACATTATATCAGAATTCGGTGAACCTCACAGTGAACCAATTACCTCACAGCAAAGACGGTACTTCACATCAGAACTTGATGACTACATATCAAACTCGTGATGTCACAGTGGAACTTGATGACATCACAGCGGAACTGGTGACTCACAGCGAACTCTGTGACATCACACGAATCGTTGACTCACAGTGGAAAGAAAATAACCTCAAAGTAAAACCAAATGATTTTCTTCAGAACTCATTGACCTCACAGCGGAACTCGGTGACATCACAGCAGAACCCGTGACCTCTCACTCATGACCTCATAGCGATACCAAATGACCTTAACTCTGTAACCTCATGGTGGAACCTGGTGACCTCACGCACAACCTTAATGACTTCACATCGGAACCCAGTGACATCACAGCGGACCTAAGTGACCTCACACCGGATTTGTCAACCTCACAGTGGACCCAAATGACCTCACACGAATTGGTGACTTCATAGCTGAACCCTTTGACTTTACAGCTGAACCCTTGACATCACAGCTGAACCTGGACTTTACATCGGAACCTCTGTACTCACAGCAGAACCCCGTGACACCACATCGGAAGCAAACAACCTCACAGCGAAACAGGTGACATCACTTCGGAACCGTGACATCACAGCGGAACCTGATGACTTCACAGCAGATTTTGGTGACCTCACAGCGGAACTCGATGACATCACAGCAGAACTCGGAGACTTCACACCAGAACTTTGGTGACATAACACGGAACTAAGTTGAACATCAGATCTGAGCCAAATGACCTCACAGCAAACTCAGGACTACAAATCCGAACTAGGAGACATCACACGGAACCCAGTGACATAACACGGAACCAAATTACCTCAGGGGAACTCGGAGGCTCACATTGGAAAGCTGTGACTTATAATCGGAACCCAGTGACATCACATCGTAACTTGCTGGATCACAGCAGAGTTGGTGACATCGCCGTAACCTGAAGACATCATAGCGGAACCAAATGACATCACAGCAGAAGTCGGTGACTTCACATCAAAACTCGGGGGACCTAATCCAGTGACATCACAGGAACTCGGTGACATCACAGCGGAACCAATTACTTCACAGCGGGACCAAATGTCCTCCCCAGCGGATCTCAGTGACAGCACAGCAG